>PVIC010024633.1:0-25815 GCA_004025085.1 Thryonomys swinderianus
AAAAATTCTGTGTAGAGAATTGTCATACTGCATTCATTTAGGGGATAATGTCAAGAAATATCTAAATGTTCAGTAGAAACTTTGTTTTTCTGAATGCTTCCATCCTACAGATGCTTAACCTCACAGGAAGGAAAATCGTGTTTCCAGTGAGCAACCAGTACTCACATTTCATTGGCTACTTTGAATGATTATTTCACTAACAAACAAATTGTGGAAAAACTGTCATCCAGAGGCCTCTGTTACCTTCATGCTTTCTGTTGTATTTGCTTCACATAGTATCTCTGTACACACTGAAAACCTCATAAGTTAATAGTATAATTTTGCTTTCACTTATCAAACTAAAAAGTAATATATATATATATATATATATATATATATATATATATATATTTACCGAGATTTTAATATTGTAGTTTATTTTCTTTTGTGGAAACTTTATACTGATTACTGATTTGGAAAGAAAAAAAAGTTATTTCTTATACCAAAGTGAAATAGCATGGTGATAGAACCGAGGAGAGCTTACTTACTGAACCGTGCTCAGCTGTAAGCATCATGTGCCAAGACACAAGGGTATATCAACCTGTTCTTTTCATTTCTTTTTGTAATTCTCCCAGAATTATAGTTTTCTTTTAAAACTAAAATACCATATTAAATATATAAATTAAGGGAAATCACTAGGATATTTTCATTCATCACAGATCATGGATTCATCACGCTCAACAACTCTTAGCTTATCTTCCTCCCACATTCCCCCTCCTGGTTCCTACAAGAATAATTACTTCATAACTTTTCAGTGCATGTGGATAGGCATAAAGTTATAATTTATCCTATATTTGTTTTATTAACTCAGGTATTACTCAATATTTTACTTTAAGAAATAAAAGTTTGCAAAGAGCAGATTGTAGTATTTTGTTGGTCATGGTAAGCTATAAAAAAGGGAAAAATTGCATGCTATTTATTTGGAGAAAATTATTTCTAACAGTATCAACACTAAATTAATATCTGTAAAATCAAGTAAATTATTTTTGAGATGTACCAAGTCCATGTTTACTCTTTGAAAAGCACTAATGGCAAAAACTAATTTTAAGAAATCTGCCCAAAGTAGAGAAATCTGAAAAGAAAAATAATGAGATCCATATACCGTAAGAATACTGATAAGAGCATTCAAACCATAAAAAAATCTAAAATTTTAAAAAATTTAACTCTGGAAATATTCTATATTTTGTTACTCTGGATTATGTTCATTTTTATCTTGAAAATTCATGTAATAAATGAAGCAAAATCTATTACCTGATATATTTGGGCTATTTCAGATCACTTCATAAATTTACTTTGATCTTTTGCAAAGTCTAAATGTAAAAGTATTTCACAAAAAATATTTCAAGAATAAAAATACTTCAAAATAACAGTATATGCTTGGAGTGTCATTATAGTAAAATTTTGAAATAAAAGAGAACATTTTGTATTAGGTAATCAAAATTATTTCTAGAAGAGAGTAAAGGAAAATGATTTCACATATCTACATTTTTCTATAATATTCCATGTTTTATTATTTTATTTGAGAGAGAGAAAGAAAGAGAAGGAGAGAGAGAAAAGGAAGAGAT
Source organism: Thryonomys swinderianus (assembly GCA_004025085.1). Taxonomy (NCBI): domain Eukaryota; kingdom Metazoa; phylum Chordata; class Mammalia; order Rodentia; family Thryonomyidae; genus Thryonomys; species Thryonomys swinderianus. Next base: position 1,605 of record PVIC010024633.1, read on the forward strand.
GGAGGAGAGCAAAGGAAGGCAGTCAGGCAGGCAAAGTAAAACTTCACTTAGCGGTTGTGCTATAATTATTGGTGGGGAAAATAAAATTCAAAGTCCAGTGTTAATGGAAGAGCCATAGATTTTTATTTCTAGAGGGCATGCACTTTCATCTGTTATGAGTAACTTTGAAGTTTACCCTACCATATATTTAAATAATGAAAAATAAGTTCAAGTACTCAGTGGACATTAGTAAGCTTCTTTTCACTATCTTGATTACCTGGGTAAAGTCCCAAAGTTCACGAAGTCATTTTCACTTGTAGGAATAAGTTATCTCACTGGGATAGTGCACATGTGGGAAGCACGTGCTATAATAGAAACCGGTTTCCAGTGAGGCCATCTGCCAAGCAGGATTCTCTTTCTTTCCCACTTTCCATCAAGACTAGAGCTGTAAACACGGAGGTACAGTTTCTGAGTTAAGCCGAGTTGATTAGGAATTCATACAAATGATAAATATAATTGCTTATCCAAGCTTGTCTTTATAGCTTAAGTACATTGATAACTACTACTCACCGTCAGAAATTTTAATATAGTTATTTCCAGTTGCGCTATAAAAATTCACCAACAAACTATAGTGTTTATTTTAGGTATTAATTCTTCCTGAAGACCTAATTGTGATTGTATTACTTTTGTATCTGTGTATATTCACTCTAATTGTTGTTTTATTTTTTTGTTTGTTTGTTTGAGACAGGGTCTCGCTTTGTAGTTCAGGCTGGCCCTGAGCTCACTATGTAGCCCAGGCAAGCCTCGAACTCAGTAATCCTCCTGCCTCGGCCTTCCAAGTGCTGGGATTACAGGCGTGAGCCACCACGACTGGCTACTCTAGTTTTGTTTAAAATAATGAAAATGGGAAATAATATGAAACCTCATTATTGAGTATCAAGTTATAAAACCATATAGGTGTGTGTATAAAACACAGTGTTTCATAAAAATTTATGTAAGTACTGTGTGTTTATTGAGCTACTAGAGCTCCTATATAAATTTAAAATAAAGTTAGTATTGTAGTGACTTTTGGGGTAGGACACTCAAGGTAAAATAAAATGCTAAGAAATTAGGACCAAATGTGCCAGGTGTGGTGGCTCACGCCTGTAATCCCAGCACTCGGGAGGCAGAGACAGGAGGATTGCTGAGTTCGAGGCTTGCCTGGGCTACATAGTGAGCTCAGGGCCAGCCTGAACTACAAAGTGAGACCCTGTCTCAAAATAAAAAAATTAGGACCAAATGATGTATTTTACATATATCATTTATCTATGAAAGGCATGTGTATAAACATGTACCTCTATGCAAATGTATAAAGTTCTTTGGAAAGGTCATGATAATATTTTTGTCCTGGGAAGTGCTATAAATATGTAATCTCTGAATTTTATATCATATTTATGTATTACCAAGTAATTTTGACAAGTCATTTTGAACATATTCATACTCATACACGCACATGCCCAAATATACATTAGGCTCCCAGTATCCATGAGTTCTAGTCAACTGATTCAAGTCCCTGTGGATCAAAAGTACTTCAAAGAGAAAAGCTGTATATGCACTGCATATGTACAGATTTGCTTTTCTGAGACCTATTTCCTCAACAGTATTGTATAACAAATATTTACATAGCATTTGCCTTGTAATGGGCTTTGCAAATGATGTGGAAGTGATTTAAAGTATATTGGAGGATGAACATAGGTTGTAGGCAAACACTAAATTACTACAAATAAAGTTCTTGACTATCTGCAAACTTTGTATGGTGTGGGAGAGAGCAGGCCTGAATGGATTACCCATGGACACTCAAGACAATTGTGTAACACTCTGCATACGTTTACATGCTAAACACATATGCACACAGCCTCTGTCTTGTCACTAGGGTCTTCTGTTTCTTACAGTTGTTGATCCCCACGAGGTATTAACTTGGCTAGGTTGTTGGGTAAAAAGGAAAATGTAGTATCAAAATGATTTTCCATGTAACAATCAGCTTTGTCATTAATACCTGATATTCTTGATGGCTATTCTAACCTCTGTTAGATTATTGCTTGTCATGGTAAACAAGATTATAGGATTTGGGATTACAGATTAAGTTCTTACACATCAGTTTTATAACTTGTGACTGAAAGTTTATGTAACCCAGCTAAGTCACGTTTTTACAATTTCTAACATTAGGAGAATAGTAGGAGTTGTCTTCTAATATCAATACAAATACTAAGGTTCAGAATGGTTAAAGATTTGGTCAGAAATATACAGACTGTTTTTTTAAAATATGGATAAGAACTGTTGTAAGAAAAATTCAAATAATTTGAGCTATTTCCAAGATTTAGCTATTATAAACTGAGCTGCTATAAACAAGGGTACAAACATGTCACTATGATATTATTCTTTTCATTCTTTTCTGTATATACCTAGCAACTAAATATCAAGGTCAAATGACACCTCTAATCCTAGCTTTTTTGAGGAATCTCCACACTAATTTCCACAGTGGTTGCACCAATCTAAATTCCCACCAACAGTGGAGAAGGATTCCTTTCTCCCCAAAGCCTCGCCAGCATCTATTACTGGTTGATTTTGTGATAACAGCCATTCTTTGTGGAGTAAGATAGAATTTCAGTTTTGTTTTCATCTGCATCTCTCAAACGGACCAGTGATATTGAAGATGTTTCCATATGTTTTTTTTTTTCTGCCATTACTTCTTCCTCTGAAAAGTGGCTGTTCATCTCAGAAGTCCATTTTTGAATTAGGTCTTTAAATGGGGTGGTGATTTTTTAAAGTTCTTTATATGTTCTAAATAGTAGTCCTTTGACCAAGGAGCTGCTGGCAAAATTTTTTCCAAACTTGTAAGTTGTCTTTTCCCTGTTAGTGGTTTCTCTTGCAGTGCAGAAGCTTTTTAATAAGATAAGATCTCAATTGTTGATTCAGTCTGCTAATTCCCATGCTTCTGGGCTTTTATTCATACAGTTTTTCCCTATGCCATAGAATATATTTTCAAACAGAATTTTGTTGATGGTAATACAATGAAATAATAACATATTTTTTTTCTTATATTATTCTTAACATGAACTTTATAATCATAAGTAATTTAAAATATTTTAAATACTGTGAGGATTTTGAGCATGTTCTACTCTAGAGTTTCTTATTAATTTTTGTTTTGAAGCTGTCCAAACTGAAACTTATTTGTTTTTATAATCTATTTCTTCAATCTCTTTTTAAAAAGCATTAAGCAAAATAATTTGAAAGCAAAAATAATTACAACTTAATTATCTACTTGATTTATGAAAAGTGATCAAGAGTGGTCAACAGACATTGATTTGAGGACAAACTATCCCATTCAAATATATCCATTCTTTCCAAGTTTTATCCAGTCCTTGGAAACTTACACTTATAGAAAAGTTCCTAATCTGTTGGGCACTTTTGATCATTAAATTATAACAATTTCTTAACTGCTGAAACAATGAAATAAAGTAAGTAATGGATATCTATCTATTGAACCAAAGCAATTCAATGCCTGATTTTATTTAAATGAAAATAAATGAAACAAAACCTTGCATGGCAGTGCTATAAGTAATGTATTCTAACTTATAATTGCTTAGCAGGTACATATCTTAATTTGATTATGTGTATGGAACTCTCTACCCTTTACTTAAATTTGGCTCACAGCTGTCATTTGAAAATGTCTTGAATTCTAAACAATCATATAGATATAACCTTCTCTAGTACTGGCAGAAGTAAATCTAAATATTTTAACAAAACAGGTGCACTACAAAAAGATTCCATAGGTGACCTGAGACATTTTCTGAGGCATTCTGTTATAATGGTGCTTCCATATCATACAGAAAACCATTCCCAATTGGTGAGAGTAAGAAATGTTTTCTGAAAACACTATCTACCTTTTCATCACCAGAGCATTGCAGGGACATGACTCAGCTAAATATATACAGTGGTTAAAATGGGCACATTTCTTTGTAGGTAAATTACACTCTACAAAAACCCACATTTCAATTTATAGCATCAATCGATGTAATGGGAATCAAATCTAAGATTCAACAGCATTTGATGAGTAGAGTCATAAATTACTCCCTGATTCAGCTATGGAGGCTTTTTATAAATATACACTTAGCAACCACCTTTCACTGATGTTGATTCATTTAATCAAGCTTAAGTGCTCATGAGAAGGCCTATGGACCTCTTAAATACCTGGATTTCATTACCACTTAAGACTGACGAAATCTGCATATCATAAAATGGTATCATTGTTTTGGCAGGAACATTGATGAACACTGCTTGTGATTGTCCAAACCCCTCTTTAACAGACAAATTTTTAGTTTCTAAAAAGCTGAAATTTTCACTGCCTTTTGAATTGTTTACAATTTTACAAACTTCTATTTTGTACAATTATAAATAGAACAACCTGCATAGATGATGGCCTTATCAGGATTTTTTTTGTTTTTTGAGACAGGGTCTCACTTCGTAGTTCAGGCTAGCCCTGAGCCCACGATGTAGCCCAGGCAAACTGGGAACTCAGCAGTCCTCCTGCTTCTGCCTCCTGAGTGCTAGGATTATAGGAGTGACTACACCTGGCCCTTATCAGAAATTTTAAAAATAAAGAAGATATACAAGGAAAGACTAACTATCTCCTACTATGGTTCATTACTTTAGGTAATGGAGTGAAAGAAAAGAAAAATATGGCTTCCAATCTCACCCTCTTAAATTTAATATAGCAATAATATTTACTACTTCTACTTTCCAATATATAATGCACTTTGCTAAAAAGAGTAAAAGGCTCCAAGAAGCTTGAAAATCGTTTAATTTTTTTTTTTTTTTTTGAGACAGGGTCTCTCTCTGTAGTTCACGCTGGCCCTGAGCTCACTATGGAGCCCAGGCAAGCCGCTGCGAACTCAGCAATCCTCCTGTCTCTGCCTCCCGAGTGCTGGGATTACAGGCGTGAGCCACCACGCCCGGCACTATGGTATGTGGTATTGATGGCTGGTGGGCGTGAGTCTCCACCCCCAGCATTATATGTGGTTACCTGGGATCGAACTCAGGACCTTGCACTTGCGAGGCAGGCGCCAGAACCACTGAGCTTAACCTCCGGCCCATCATTTAATATTTTTGCAGCAAAAACAAAAAAAGTAAGCAAATAATGCTTTATTATTTTTACTCATCACCGGGAAAGTAAATTTTAATTTGAAAAATGTTCATGATTCCAGTTACTTATTTTTGAGTTCAAAAGAATGCATTATAATTGTTTATGATTATAGGCTCATCTACTTTTTTGTAAACAATCATTAAAGTTAAATGTGAAATTAATGTATCTCATGAATAATGTGGCTTTGCTTATTGAAATTAATGTTTTTCTTTATAAATTCTAAATTACTGAAGGACTTTGATTATGGCTAGAGAAAATTTTATATTGATTATGAATACTAGCAAATGTCTGAAATTTCTGTCACCCAAGTAGGTATTACAGGAGCCCTTCACTATGCAGCAGCAGGATAATTTTGTTTTCTTTAGGTAGATCAAAAAAGCCACAGTCAGTGCTCACTTTGGCAACACATATACTAAAAGCCACAGCCAAATCACCTGGAATGATTATGAAAAACTAACTACAGAGTAGGTATTATGGGGTGGGTAGGGGAAAGGGAAAAAATGAGAATTAAATTGTCTCATACACTGGTACAAATCCCCAATATTAAGTGTGATCATGATGTGTATATACAACATATCAATAAAGATAAAAATTTAAAAAACAAAACAAAACAAAAATCTAACTGCCTTTCCCAGGTGTTTAAAGAGTGGATCTACATCAGAAAGCCACTGGCTCAAGGTTCTGTATCTTATCCAGATTCTTAGCAACTGGTATGATAAAACTCCTTAGCAAAATTATTTGTATTGTAAGAACTCTGAGGCTGATGATGATAGGGCCTGCCATATCTCTGTGTCAGACAGACCACCTTTGTCTCAGAGCAGACCTTCAAGTGGATCTGTACGACAGTACTAGGTTTGCTGTCCACAAAAGTGCTTCTCTCAGAGCAAATGTCAGAATCATGAGGTCAGCTTTTCTCAGAACCATCAGGAATGGATTTTTGGCTATTCCTTAGAAGCTTTCTACAACCAGCACAGAAAGAAAAACATACATTTTTCCTTGAGTGACATAATTTCTAAAGAACAGTCACATGTGAGATACAAATGAAATGTGTATGTATATATTTAGAGGTATACTTGCATTGAATATACATGTAGGCATGTATTTCTACCTACTCACAAAATTTTAAGAAAGGAAGAAAAAAACTGACACCTCTTGAAACCCTAAATAATGGTGAAAAAGTAGATTCTTTTGTTTTGTTTTGTTTTGTTTTGTTTTTGAGACAGGGTCTCACTTTGTAGTTCAGGCTGGCTCTGAGCTCACTATGTAGCCCAGGCAAACCTCGAACTCAGCAATCCTCCTGTCTCTGCCTCCTGAGTGCTGGGATTACAGGCGTGAGCCACCACGCCTGGTGAAAAAGTAGATTCTTGCTACTTGAGCACCCTTTACCCAGCCAGGGTCGCCTCCAATCTCAAGATTTCTGCTTTGACCACAGTGCAGTGTCCAGATTGAACAGGAAGCAAATCTCTCAGTGGGAAAATTGCAGCCCACTGACCACACTGTTCAAAGGTGTGATGCCCAGTAGACAATCCTGAATTATAAACACAGCAACCTGAATTTGACCTGAAACAGACTCTTATGCTCAAACATGGAGCCTGCATAGGGTTATTAGTTTATGTTCTGGGATTAATAGAAGATATAATGAAAGAACATAGTAAATGCCAAAGGAAACTTTAGAAAATAAGGCTCTACATGCACTTCAGCATAGGTATTGGACATGCTCACTTGCTGCTGTGTCTCAGAGTTACACTCTTGAATGTACAAGCCATGAAGACTGAAAGGCTTGAACTTGTTGTGAACTTCATGTACAAGAAGCTTCTAGTTAGTTTCTTTTCCCTAAGGTGAGAAACATAAAGCCATAGAGTGACAAAGAAGCTCAGATATTAGACATAAAGTAAGTCACTTTTAGGCTTTCAGACAAGGGCATATTTCTGTCCCACAAGGGCTAGTGGTTCTTAGAAGTGCTCTGTTCTCATGGCTGTATGTTTTAGATAAGTGGCTAATCAATAAATGGTGTCATATAATAAAATCATTCGATACTCTTAAAAATGAAAGAACCACATACCTAGGAATGATTTGTAAAATTACAATGTCACTGACACAAATTTCTAGGAAGCTGATGAAAGAGATGGAGATAACTAAGATAAAGAGAAATAATATATGATTATTCTTTTTTATAAACAATAGCAAAATATATATTGAGAATAGATTTTAATTGAATTTTATTGGTACATTTTATATTATATATATATATCACAATATATATATATATATAAATATAAATGTGATATATATATCACAAATATATAATATATAATTGTCATTTTATATATATACATGATCACAATCACACTCAACATTGGTTTCTGGATTTTCTAATCTAGTCCACTGTTCCTCGGGTCTGTTACTTTGCCAGTACCAAGAAGTTTTTATCACAATGGCTTTGTAGTACAGTTTCAAGTTGGGGATCAAAATAACCCCACCATGCCTGTGTTGCTTAAAACCACTTTTGCTATTTTAGGTCTTTCATAGTTCCACATGAATTTTTGGATTATTTTCTTTAGCTCTGTAAAGTATAGTGTTGGGATTTCAAACAGAATTTCATTGAACTGTGTAGTAGTTGTGGAAGTATAGCCATTTGGATGATTTTGATTCTTCCTACCCATGAACATGGATGTCTTTCCATTTTCTGAAATCTTTTTCAATCTCCTTTTTCAAATGCTGTAGTTTTCAGAGTAGAAGTCTTTCACCTCCTTTGTTAGATTGAATCCTATATATTTCTCTTTTTTTTGGATGCTATTATGAGAGTTTGACTACTCAATTTCTCCCTTAGTGAATCTGTTGTTTGTGTATGCAAAAATTATTGATTTGTGACCTATGATCTTTCTTAATCTATATGTAATATGATTACCTTTCTTCAAGTGAAGAGCTTGTCAAGTTTTCTGGTAGGTACTTTAAATATTTTGGAGGCTAAGAGTTGACATAAAACTTGTTCCACAGAATAATAATCTTTACTGGAAAATATTTTATTGAATTTGTTTTAAATTGACCTTTGCTCAGTACAAAGTCTTATGATAACCAGTGTCATAAAAGTAAATAGCACATACCAGTATGGGTCAGGTTTTTCCCATGTGGAGGAAAAATTGCTCTTACAACGCACTTGCACGAACTAAAGACTCAGAAAACAAAAGCCATTTGAAGTGTATTGTATCTGTGTATCAAATTTGTCAGGAAAACAGTTCACTTATTTTGATGACCTTTAAAACACAGCAAAGAAAAGCAATCATTATTGTTTTGCAAAAAGAATCAATCCCTTGAAAATATAATTTATTAAAGAGCACCTCAAGCTGGGGTTTTAGCTTAGTGCCACAGGACTTGCCTTGCAAGATCAAGGTCCAGAGTTCAGTCCCCAATACCAGAATAAATAAATATATAGAAAACAAAGAGGGCCTTGACAGGCTGAAAGAGTTCATGTATCTAGAATGGAGGGACTCCAAAGAAGCATGGGGGGGGATGTCCCAGAGAATATTTATATGACCTCTTAAAGTGAGATAAATAATTTATAAACATAAGCCCTTTCCTTCACAATGTTTTATAAACAGAAGGTTTTTAAAAAGGAGTAATGATTTCAGTCGAACTCTTCAGAGATAACAGGGAAAAGACTTCAAGGGATGCAGTTAAAATCGTGACAAAGATACTAATTAAAAAGTGGGCACACGTTCTGGTATAAATGCTTCTGCTTCCTATCGAAGTAGAATCCTGCAGGAATTTACATATTGAAGATGCCATTGGTTAGATGACATAATTTGATATTTTGCATGTACTTTTTATTATAAAGCTTATTGTTTTTTTAATTCTAAATCTTAGACCATGACTTTTATTTCCCTGTATAGTCATATTATTAAAAATATAAGATTACTGCCGGGTGTGGTGGCTCATGCCTGTAATCCCAACACGCAGGAGGCAGAGACAGGAGGATTGCTGAGTTCCAGGCTTGCCTGGGCTACATAGTGAGCTCAGGGCCAGCCTGAACTACAAAGTGAGACCCTGTCTCAAAAGCAAACAAACAAACAAAACAAAACAAAAGTATAAGATTACTTTGATGTTTACAAAAGACTCAATCTCCAGTTTGAGTTTCCATGTTTTTATTTTTTCTTAGTAGTTTCCAAGGAGTAGAAGAAGGCATAGAAAGAGTGAAGATCTACCAACTCCCCTGATGGATGGAATCATTATGGAATGTGAATATGTACTCAAAAAGTAAAAGGTGAGAAGTACGTATATGGGCCTAAGTGATCTTATACATACTGGCCTGGTGGAGATGTCCACTTGTCCAGACTGGCTCAGGGAGGACATGTTGCCGTCTGCTCCAGTTCCAGGATCTACACAGGTGTAGCTCTCCATTCTTTCAGTGGTCATAGGTAAAGACGTCTGGCTACTACAGGAATAACCTCCTACAATCTGTTACAGACTAACTGAGTGTTTGGGCCCCTTTGAGTATCACATAATGAAATTTTCATTCCCAGGCACTGTCTTCAGAAGGCTGGGTCTTTGGGGAAAGTAAGGCCTTCAGAGTCTCTTTTTCATGACTCGGGTTAGTGACTTTACGAGAGACAGGAGATTTCGTCCACTTTCCTTGACGCTTTGTCACGTGACAGTACAGGGGCCAAGGCTGTCTGCAAACCAGGAAGGGCCCTTTCATCAGGCACCAAAGACTGCCAAAATCTTGATCTATTTATTATTTTCCAGCCTTCAGAAATGTGAGAAACACATCTATAGTTAAGTGTCTCAGACAGAGGTAATCTATCAAAAGAGACTGGACTCAGAAAATCTCTGAGTTTATCTGTGTTTATATGGCTGCCACTCCATCCTTCTTTCTCTTAAATGTGTTTTCTTACCTAATCTTTAATGCTAAAAGCAATAGGAAAACATGAAGTGATTTCAGACAGGATAACAGTATAATCACATTTTTGCATTTTCAAAAGTTGTGCAAGCATAAGGAGGGATATACAAAGGCTGAAGATTATTGCAGTAATTCATATAGAGTAACACTTATTTGAATTTGGTTATCAACAGTGAGACTAAAGAAAGAAACGACACTAAGTAGAACACAAAGTCTTCTAACTCTCTCTCTCTGAAAGCTGAAGATAGTAAAGTGAGGGGAGTCTTTTTTCTTGCTGTTAAGGTTACATTACAGCAATGTAATACAGACTATAAAAATGTAAACAAGTAAAAAGCAAAATATCCAAGAGGGTGAATAGAAGTTCAAAGGAAAATAAGAGGGGGACATGAAGAATGGCTCAGCCCACAGGAAACGCGGGCCCTGGGCCCCATGCTCTGCGCCTGTTCCTTCCTTCGTGATTGTCCCTGGCAACATGGCCCCAAAGAGCTGAAGACTCGGGTAAAGCCTGCGCAGACCAGAGTCCCGTGGGTAGCCTGCGTCCTGGTGGCAGCACTCTGCGTTTCTGGCCCAGGCCCTGGCTGCATCCTGAGTTCGAGAGGCCTTTGTCATCCAAGAGCAAGTGATGGCGGGGTAAGAACACAGAGCCGGCCTGGAGGGCTGTGGCTGGCTTCAGCATGGGGCCCGAGTGACTTGCAAGTCTGAGGTTTGGATCCACCTTGAGGAGTCCAGAAATTATCTGTAACCAAGTTCCTCAGAGCAGCTGGAGTTCCTGGAAAGGAGACATGTCCCCCGGAGGAAGCTGGTACTACACAAGCAAAACAAACTGCCTAAATTCTAGGTCAATTCAGGCACTGAGGGGAAAGGATGATGAGCTTGGAGCGCTCTCTGGGTCGTTTGTAGTTTAGGCTTTTCCTTCAGTTCAGAGGGAGCTATTGTGCGGCTTTAAGCAGATAAATCCCATGGCCATACTTTGTTGTAATACTCTCTGTCCCATGGGGTATTTGCCACTGAGTCAGACACAGTCATCACAAGATCGAGGACGTCCTGGGAGTTCAGCTCAAGATAACAGGGATAAAGTGGTGAGCACTGGATTCTGGGTTGTTTGAGTAATTTTTAAGCTGCAACATGAAAAAAAATGGAATATATATATATATATATATATATATATATATATATATCACGTGATTTATGCTTTTCCCTTTTCCCCCAACATCTACCTGGCACTAATTCTCAAGCCACATTCGTGTTCAAGAACCACATACTCTTCTCCTGTGATCCTGCTCTTTTCTGGGATGAAGCTGTCTACACCAAGTACAACCAATTCTCAACTGCAAAGAGAGTGACATGTTTTCGCTTTCATTTGGTCATCTCAGTCACAACATCGAGGATACTCTGTCACAAATCCAGGTCCTCAGAAAACTTGGATGGGGTAAGATTAAACATAGCAGCACCTATCTGCTCACTTCAAAGATATGTTTCTTCTCCACCGATGTGTTGTTGATTATAATGCTATTAGTCCTTGGAAAGAAAGTTGAAAAAGCATAGTTAAAAGATATTACTATTTAATGGTTTCAAGATTACTATTTATTTCAAAATTCCCCAAAAAATCCAGCTGAAAGTTGTGGTTATTCTAGTTATCAAAACTGACTATATATTATGAAAGACTAAGAGACATTGAATCCCAAGATTATGCATTATTTGGTCTCATCTAATTTTATACTCTTAAATGTAAAAAGTAAATCATTTATGATCAATATTGTGCTACTTTTTCTTTTTCATTGGTGCAAGTTTACAGAATATAATGTTCATATTTCTCATGAGGAGTTAGTACATGTTCATTGCACACCATAGTTCTTTTTTAACCACCTTCTTTTTTCTCTTTCCCTCTTCCTTTCTTCCCTCTTCCCTCCCTCCCTAGCATCCCTTGCCCCATTGTGGTGCAATGTTAGCAAAGGGAGGGAGTGATCTAGGGATTATTTTTGATTCATCAAATAAGCTACGTTGAATCAATGTTAATATTTGAAAGAACTAGTAGAAGAAAATTACAGTAATCTGACATGATAATTGTCATTATTGAAAAATAAAGGAATTACAGACAAATAAATCCAAAGATATCTCACTTATGGCTTGTAGAATTGATATTATCAAAATATCTATATTCCCTCAACCTACAAATACAGTGAAATCCCTGTTGCAATTTCAATGATTTCTTTTTTTTTTTTTTTTTCTTTTTGAGACAGGTTCTCGCTTTGTGTTCAGGCTGGCTCTGAGCTCACTATGTAGTCCAGGCAAGCCTCAAACTCAGCAATCCTCCTGTCTCTGCCTCCCGAGTGCTGGGATTACAGGCATGAGCCACCATGCCCAGCCCTGTGGTATGGGGTATTAATTGTTGGTGGGCGTGAGTCTCCACGCCTAACAATGTATGTGGTTACCAGGGATCGAACTCAGGACCTTGCGCTTGTGAGGCAGGGGCCAGAACCACTGAGATAACCCTCTGGCCCTCAATGATTTCTTTTTAGAAAGCAAAAAAACTAAATTCTGTACAGAATCACAGAATGTCCCCAATATCTAAAGCAATCTTGAGCAAGAGGAAAAAGCTGTTATAACTCCTGATTTTTTTAATCACAAGCAGTATAATACTGACATAAAAACTTGGCATAAACAAATTGAAATGATGAAAGCATACAGAAGTAGAGGTGCGATCAACTAATCTCTAGCAAACATGTCAAGAATACTAGCAGTGGGCCGGAGGGTTAGCTCAGTGGTTCTGGCGCCTGCCTCGCAAGTGTAAGGTACTGAGTTTGATCCCCGGTAACCACATACAGTGCTGGGCATGGAGACTCACGCCCACCAGCAATCAATACACATACCACAGTGCCGGGGGTGGTGACTCACGCCTGTAATCCCAGCACTCGGGAGGCAGAGACAGGAGGATTGCTGAGTTTGAAGGTTGCCTAGGCTACACAGTGAGCTCAGAGCCAGCCTGAACTACAAAGTGAGACACTGTCTCAAAAGAAAAAAAAAGAATACCAGCAGTGAAACAATAGTATGTTTAATATAGTATTGGAAAAACTGGAACTGCACAAGGTAAGAGAAAAGGAGAAAAAGAAGGAAAGAAGAAAGGAAGGAAAAAAGGAAAGAAAAAGAAAGAAAGAAAGAAAGAAAGAAAGAAAGAGAGAGAGAGAGAGAGAGAAAGAAAGAAAGAAAGAAAGAAAGAAAGAAAGAAAGAAAGAAAGAAAGAAAGAAAGAAAGAAAGAGAGAGAGAGAGAGAGAGAGAGAGAGAGAGAGAGAAGGAAGGAAGGAAGGAAGGAAGGAAGGAAGGAAGGAAGGAAGGAAGGAAGGAAGGAAGGAAGGAAGGAAGGAAGAAACAGAATAAAGGAAGAGAAGGAATGAAGGGAGAAAGAGATGGAAGAATCAAATTACTGACCTTAAATCATATCTAACAATCAAGGCAAAATAGTTGAAACAAAAAGTATGGGTTCTGAAACTAAAACTACTAGAAAACACAGAGGAAACGTTCCTTGATAATGATCTCAACTATAATTTTTGTATAAGAGACCCAAAATACAGGTAACAGTAAATAAATTAAACAAATGGTGTTCATCTAACAAAAAAACTTTTTCAAAGAAATACAGCAATCAAAAAAGTGAAGAGACAACATTTAAAAATGCAGAGTGGAGCATATTCCAGTTCTGAGAAAGGAAGAAATCCTGCCACGTGCCAGCCCAGAGGATACTATACCAAGTGAAACTAGATAGACATAGAAAGATACCTCATAGTATCACTGTTATGGGGAGGAAACTGTTTGATGCATGCTTAGCTGTAGGAGCGTGGGTGAGCTTTGTCTGTCGTGATCTCAACCTGCAGGGAAACATTGCAGTGCTTCACCGGTGAAGTTGCAGGTGCGTGCCCACACAGAAACTGATTACAAGATTGATAGAAAGAGAAGTCAGCAGGTACTTAATTCTAGTTCTTAGAATGGCATAATATTCACGTGGAGCCTATGCACAGCCTCCCATATACTTCAAGTCATTTGCACATTGTAGTCCCTACCATGGAAATACTACGTGTATGAGGCTGTATTGTATTGTACTGTTTAGGAAAGAATGACAAACACTGTCTATAGTAAGTACAGAGACAATTTTTCAGCTATAGTCTATCTATAGTTAGTTCACTCAGGATTATATAGAAGGTACAGAGAGAGAGAGGCCACATGGTTAGCTGGAGGTCTTTTAGAGATTATCAAGTCCAGGCAAAAGCTTTTCTGAATTGATTTATATGATTCTCCACCATTTCATCTTGTTCCTGCTCTTCTAGTAGATTACATTTATAAGGATTTTATATCGTTAGTATTTTCTGTAGGTTCTGTATGTGATTTTGTTTTATTTCAACATTCGAGTGACACTATTTTCATACAATTAATTGAGAAACTCCTTCCTGTTGCATTTTCTGGAAGAGGTAATTTGGAAAGTATTTGATTGGTATGTCAGCCCTTTAAACATTTGATGAATGCTCCAGTGAAACCATCTGGGCCTGCATCTTTTTTGGGAGAGGGATATCAACTCAATTTTCTGAAAAATCATATGTCTATCAAAATTGCTTATTTCATGTTACATGCATGATGATAGTTTGTTTTGTCTTTTTAAACAACTGGTGTATTCCAGTCTGTGGTTGTAGAATTAAAACTTGTTCATAGTATTCTACTACTGTTATTACTATCATTACTATCCTTATTGTGTTTTTAGTGCCTGTGAGAATATTGATAATTAGAAAAATTGTTTTTCAATGTTGCTACATGTATGTCATTTTATTCATATTTTCAAAGAATCAGATAAGTTTTTTCATGAATTTTCTGTTATTTTTCTTGCTTCAATTTAACTTGATTGCATACTTTAGTAAATCCTTCCTCTGTATCCTTTGATTCTGATACTGATAGTATATTTCTAGGTTCTTGAAATGACAGTTTAGATTATCTATCTGATATTTTCCTCTTTTCTAACAATATTTAGTAGCAGAGGCACATATTGGTTGGGAAGCTTGGAGGGTTTCATTCAAGAAGACGTAGATATTTACACAGTATATTTCATCACCCCACACACACACAAACACACCACCCACAGTCATTACCTTCCTCATCTCACCCTTGCCCTCCAGTTTCACATGTGTTGGGCAGAGGCATTGGTGAATGCATATATAGTTAGTTTTCAGGTATTCCAACATTTTTCTATTGTCCTTCTGGTAATTTCTAGTTTCACTCTCCTGTGCGATACACTATGTGATTTTAGTTCTTTTAAACTTGCATGTTTGTTTTGTTAGGAAAATTATGATCTCTCTTGTTATATATTCTATGGGGCACAAAAAGAATACACATTTTTTTTTAGACAGGGTCTCACTTTGTAGTTCAGACTGGCCGTGAGCTCACTATGTATCCCAGACAAGTCTCACTCAGCAATCCTCCTGCCTCTGCCTCCCTAGTGCTGGGATTACAGGCGTGAGTCACCTGCCCGGCAAGAATGCACATTTTGCTGCTGTTTATTGTCTCCTATAAATTTGAATTAGATCCTATTGGTTGATTTTGTTTCTGAAATCTTCTGTATTCTTTCTGTTTCATCAGTTATTAAGAGAGAAGTACTGAATTCTCTGAGCACAATTTGTATGTATCCATTTCTCATATCAGTTTTTGTCTTGCAATCTTTTGCAGCCTTGTTGTTTAATGCACCTTTGTGTTGTTAATATACATACATGTGTACATGTATATATGTTTGTTTTGGTTATTTGGCCTTCAGTAAATACTCATAAGTGAAATAAGTAGGTCACAGATGTGGAAATACCGTATCTTTTCTCTGGTATGAGAAACTGAAGTTTTAAATGTGTTCTAGAATACATGATCAATATTGTTTTTTTTAACACAATCTGCAACTTAAACTCCCTCTGTAAGGCAGATCATAATCTTTCTGTGTCTTCAGCTGCTCATAGAGAAATTCTCTGATGTATGCTGTCTGAGAGTCCATGGTAAGTATCTGCTCATTCTCCTCTCTCGGGGGCATCCTGGAGGGAGGAAGGCTTCAAAGAGTGACCAAGACATCCCATCCTGCTCTGTCCAATCACAGATCCACAGTCTCCTGTCCTTTACTGGTGCCACACAGTGACGTTTTTATGAAAAACTAAAACAAAACAAAACAAAACAAAAGAGAGAGAGCTTATGGATAGCTAAATATCAGGAGGTCCAGGGATGGCGAACCTTTTAGAAACTGCAACTCAGAACCCACTTACTTAGCACAAAGTGCCAACACTGCAACTAAACCTGAATACTGAGGTTTAAAGAAAACTCATATACTGACCTCTTTCATCTTAAAAGAAAAAGACACATGCACCATAAGTTTCACCAGCACTGTTCTAGAGGTTTCTAGGCCTTGGGTAGACATGACATCTCGATGCCCCTTCAGACGTCTCATATGATGGACCACTTCATCTATATCTTTTGTGATGGTCTTTATAAAACAGTCAACACGTTTCTTGAGTTCTGCCAACTCTGCAAGCATATTATTTAAAGCAGAGGGAGTTGTTTCAGCCCAGGTTGTGGCCAACTGTTTGAAGTGCAAACAGGGGAGGGGACAGTTCTGGAGGCCACCACCCAGGAGATTCGAGGCTCTCTCCAAATATTACTAGAAAAAAAACGAATTAAGGGAATCTTTACTAATGTCTGCTGTCACAGAGAATAATTGCTTGATTGCTTGTTGGAAGAAATCCTCACACATCTTGAGATCATACATGCCTTCTAGGGGGAGTGCTGTGGAGTGAGAGGAGAAGAAAAGAAAAGGTTGTGTCCTTTCCAACCAGCACTCATGTAGCATTATTATGAAATGCCCTCCTGGTATTTGGTAAGTATCTTTGTTCTGAAATCTACTTCAGTAATCATTTCATGCAGCCTCTCTTGCCTCTTCCGATGGAAGTGCGCATATCTTTTCCTATTTACATGGGATTTGTCTTATTTCTTTTCCTTCCACTTTGTCTATGTGTTAGACATACAACAAATTTATTGTAGGTAGCGTTTTGTTGGGTCCCAATTTTTAATCCACTTCGTTAATTTCATTATTTTAGTTAATGTATTTAGACCACTTGTACCATTTATGTTTAAAGTACTGATTGATACTTCAAAGCTTAATTTGACCTTTTGTTTCCTATTTTTATCTCCCCCCTAATATTTGTATGGTCTACTGTGAACTTTCTTAACATTCGACTGTAATTTAGCTACAATGTTTTTTAGTGTAATTCTCTGCACATTTTTTGTTTGGTTGTTCCAGGTATTATATTATACACACATTAGCAAAGTAAATTGATGTTATTTCATGAGTTTCACTGTAGCACAGTAAACATATTATCCTTTATATAATTTTGTCCTGTCTCATATATTTATATATTTTTGGTATGGGGGATCAAACTCAGAACCCTGCACTCAGAGCCCTGGATGTGAGGCAGAGGCAGGAGGATTGCTGAATTCAAGGTTTTCCTGGGCTCCATAGTGAGCTCAGGGCCAGCCTCTCAAAATAAATAATAAAATAAAATAAAATAAAATAAAATAAAATAAAATAAAATAAAATAAAATAAAATAAAAAGTGGATGTGGTGCCACTGAACTAAATTCCTGCCCCTCATTTGTAATACTTTTGAATTATTTTCTCTATATCTGGAAGAACTGCATCACACATTACTGAAATTTTGGCTTTAAACACTAAATATAATTTAGAAAACTCGAAAAGAGAGCTTTACTCGTATTTTGACCATTCTTTCTTTGCATATGAAGTTAAATGATTCATTCTCTTAACATTTTATTTCTTTTTAGCTAATTTTTCTTATAGTCAGATTTTTAGGGTAGAGATGCTGGTGAAAAATTCTCTTAGTTTTCCTTCATCTAAGAATGTTGTGCTATCCACAAGATTTGATACTATTTTTCTTCTGAGACAATATTCCTTCCTATTGGGCCAAGTTTTTTGTCTTCTACAGTTTCTGATATGATTTCATTTTTCTTTTCCTTAGACTTCAGTGTCATTTTTACCTGCCTGTTGCCACGTATCTTCTTTGCCTTTTGTTTTGAATGTAATTAGGCTGGATCCTCACATGGGCTCTTGGAGGTGTCTTCTGCTTGAGCCTTACTCTTTGCTTGTATCTCTAATTTCATACCTTTTGTCGTAACAGTGAAGTGTTCATCAAGTGTGTTTGAAATACACTTTTCACCATCAGTTTTTTCTTTCCCCTCATTATTTACCACTAAGCTTGTGTATATAGGGGCAGGGAGTTGAAGGACAGTAGAGAAAGGGAGAAAATGAGGATTAAGTTATGTTAAATACTGGAAGAAACTCTCAAAGTGAAGGGTAATTGTGACATATATATAAATACCAATAAATTGAATTATATTTTAAAAATACGCTTTTCGGCCTCACACTCTTTCTAATCCTTCCTAAGGCCTCTGATGACCTATGTTAGATATTTTAGTAGAATAAAAGAAAAGCCTGGGTTTTCTAAGGTTCTGAGCTGTTTTTTTTTTTGCAACCTAGTTTTCCTTATTCAATTTTCACAATTTTGCTTCTTCTCTTTTCCATTTTAATATCTCTTTTGTCTCCCCCACTATGCAGTTAAACCCATATACTAAGATTTTTAGTTCTATTATTTTGATCTTAGTTTCTAAAATTTCCATACGGTGACTTTTATGCCTTCTGTTTCTTTGCTAAAAATTTCTATTTTATTGTTGAAGCATTTTGTGTTTTTGTTTTTTCTTTAAAGAATGTAAGTCCTTGCTGAAACATTTATATCAGACTACCTTAAAATCTTTGTTGGATTATTATATTATCTCTGCTATCTCAGTGTGGGCATCTATTATTTTTTTCCTGTTAGGAATCTTTCTAAGACTTTGTTGTCCAGTACTTTTCAATTGAAATAAGAAGATTTTATTTTATGTTATATTATACCATATAGAAATCATATTACATCTGAATTAAATTTTTATTTTAACTTTCCTAAGCCTTCCTGACTCATCAGAGAAGAGCGGGTATCATTTCATCCTAAGCAGGAAGAAGTAGAATTTCAGGCTCTTCAAAAGGCTTCCACCAACATATGAAGGAGAAAAGTTCTCATTTTACCTGATGGGAGTCATAGTTCTGGCTTCCTACGTAGTCTCTTTTTATATTATGGTCTGATAGCTGCAAGTCTGGTGGGTGATGGTGAAAGTCCCAAGCTATGAACCTTCCTTAACTCCATACCAGAAGGAAAGGGAGGAACATCTCTTCAGCATTTGGGGAGATTGGAAGTTCCGGTTTCCTGTGTGGCCTCTATGAGCGACATCCCAGCAGTGACTGCCCACTTGCGATGTCTCAACAATGGGAGTGGGCATGAAGCTAACGAATTCTCCTGTGCTGCATGACCGTTGTATTTCAAAGGTTTTTTTTTTCTTCATAGACTCCCCTATTATGGATTATTTATTTCAATTAGAAGTAAGTTGCCTATGGCCAGGGATATGAAGGAGCTAAATAGCAATATATAAATTTAAATTGAGGGCTATTTTACTGAGTTGGGAGATGATATGCACCAAAATGAATTGCAATGGGCCTTGAAGTACAGCTATCCATTAATCTATAATTTTATCACCAAATATTCAGACTTCTGAGGCAAGGAGAGTAGAAATTGCCAACAAGATTAAGAAACCTAAGAAAAAAATGACATATTGATATTGAATCACAGGACAAATAATTCAAGAATTCATAATCCTTCCTTCATCTAAAGAAAAATAGTGTAGCTTTGATTCATCCCAATAAAAGAGCAGGGTAATTCTACAATTCCATCATGTGATTCTTTGAACAAAAATAAATAGACAATGATTTCTCCTTCAGCACACTGAAATGGAAATAAGTGTATTAGTAATTTTGTTGGAAAAAACATTGTGATATATATATATATATATATATATATATATATATATATATATATATAATACTTCAGTAGTAGCCATAACACTTTTGAAGAACATATTTTCATTTGATGTGAATTATAAATAACATAACTTACTAAATAGAAATAGAATTTGATAATATCTGTCAAGATATACCTGCTCTCCATAAACATTCTACCTATAAACCCTTTCATTGTCAACTAAGGAAGTGCTCAATGAAGATTGACAACAGAGAATGAAAATCCCAACTCTGTTGAAAGAACAAATTCCACAGATAACTTTCACGTGATAGAAAATACTCTTCAGTATCAGTAAGATATGATCCATTTAATCTGCACGTAGCCAAGTGCTAGGTGAACCACGCACATTAACGTTGTTATTGGCTGAAACTCAGATAATGTACATTGTTTCACATTCTTAATTGTAAAATGATGTCAGTTCAGTAAGTTTATCTCAAAGATTCACGCCAGTTTTAAAACTTTATTATTTTATGGTTCTGTCCTCCTTGGTTTTATTTTGTTATTTTGTGGTAAAATGACAAGGGTCAAAATTTACGCATAGAGGAATGTGTGACTTTGTTCTGTCACAGTCACATGCAGTTATATTTACCACACTCCTTCACCATGGAGCCCTTCACAGCATCTCCACTCGGAAGTCCAGTCAGCCACACGTTACATGCTCAGTCATTTCTGTGACCTAATTGCCACTTGGTACTGCTGCTTTTCTGTGATACAAAACTCACCATTTCCCTGACACTCACCTTCCTGCTGTTCCTTCTCCCAGACTCTCAGACATCACATTTCTTTTCTGCATGGTATTGTGTTTAAAATTGTCAACTGCAGAAAAGTTACTGAATTAGTCATTGAATCAACAATCTCAGAAAAGTTCTCAACTGTAGGAAGCAGCTTTTTTTTTATCAAAAGCCAAAGGTCTGTCCATTAGTAGATCGATCCATGTTTTTGAATTTTTTTTAAATTGGAAGAGAAAGTTTCTCTTCCCACCTGTGTTCCACTGAAACACCAGCGCCACGTGATTTCTTGAAAAAACTAAACATTCCATTTGATGTGTCAGTGTTTTAGTTTATTATGTCTTGCCATTAAGTTGTCAAATTGGATTTTCACAGCCACCTCTCCTCTGAAACTGAAATTTCAAAATCTGACTCTTAGTGTCTCATATAAAATGAAATCTATATTCACTTTGTCTGATCTCTCAATCAGCAGATATTTCTCAGTCTCAGAGTCTCTCCCTAGCCATTACATTTAGATTTCTGGATTCCTGTCTTTTTTTTTTTCCTTTTTTTTTTTTCCTTTTTTTTTTTTTTTTTTTTTTTTTTTTTTCTTTTTTTTTTTTTTTTTTTTTTTTGACAGGGTCTCGCTTTGTAGTTCAGGCTGGCTCTGAGCTCACTATGTAGCCCAGGCAAATCTGTAACTCAGCAATCCTCCTTCCTCTGCCACCCAAGTGCTGGGATTGGAGGAGTGAGCCACCACGCCCAGCTCAATCCTTTATTTTTTTTGAGGGGTGTGAGTTGTCATTAAGAAACTTGAATATCTGCCTTTATACTGATCACTGATAAATTCTTAACTGTTTTTCAAAACTATTATATTCCAGTTTCTTACTTGACTTCCCACCCTACTGTACTACAGGTTATTCAATTACATGAACCAAACATAATCTCTTCTCAGCTCAGTATCATTTTCTATAACTTCATATTTGATGTTGTTATCCACTGAGTTGTCCTTTATTTTTCTCATTATTCATAGCAAAGTGTTCTCCAAAAAGCACTTTGAGCAGATATCTTATTATTTCAAATCCTAATATCTGCTACTATTCCAAAAAGCAGAAGACACAAAGAAAAAAAAAACAGCGTACATAAAGCTTGAGAGGCTGTATCCTTAAAGAAAACAAAGGGTTATGTTGGGCTGGCTTTACATGGGTCAGGCAAGACAAGAGGGCTGAAGGAGCCACTATTAAAATCATCACCACTGCAGAGAGAAAAAGTAAGTGTAGTACCACTTGTGCTGGTTTGGGGAACTACTCTTTTATTGGTCACATTCAGAAATAAATGAAAGATAAGGAAGTAAAAATCATGAATATTGACTGTTCTATTTAAGGTGTTAATCTACATGTCATAAGAGTTGAGGGAGAAAACAGAATATCATGGATTTATGAGCATGTATGTTGCTCTCAGTACCAAAAATGAGAAAACCATCTACCAAGGTAGACTAAAAAGGTGGAACACAGAAAAAATCTTCTAACCTTGATATGAAACTAATGATATTTAGAGCTAATCTTTAAATAAGAAATACTTTTTTAAAAGAATGGTTTTTGCATGTGAATTTAGAAGTTAAGCTTTAAGAGTAGAATATTTTAAATATGATAATATTTCTCACACAGTGCTTTTCTAGCATACTGCCACACATACAAATACACACAAATAACATTTGCTCAGTTCAGCTGTAGGGAGAGGCATACAAGAAATCTGGTATGGATGTTAAAGAAGTACTGATTCATATCATAGCAACATATGTGCACCCATGTTCACAGCGGCTCAGTTTGTGATAGCTCAGTCTTGGAAACAACTCAGATGCCCATCAGCTGGAGACTGGATAAAGATGTGGGATGTTCATATGCGTATGAATGTATGCATGTATGTATATATCATATGTAATAATGATATGTATATATATAATAATGATATTATATAATGGAGTGTTAATTAATCATAAAGAATGATGTTTGAGTCATTTATACTCAAATGGACATACCTTGAGGACAGATTCATTAGTGAAATAAATAGGTCACAGATATTAAAATAATGTATCTTTTCCCTGGTAGGAGAATTGTAAGAATAAATGGGTTCTAGAAGGTATCATAAATATTGTGAAATTAAAAATATTCAAAGGGAAAAGGGTAGGGGTAAGTAGCAAGGGAAAAGAAAAAATATGATCTAAAGAAAAGAAAGAAATCATATGTATATAAGGGGCAGGGGA
Source organism: Thryonomys swinderianus (assembly GCA_004025085.1). Taxonomy (NCBI): domain Eukaryota; kingdom Metazoa; phylum Chordata; class Mammalia; order Rodentia; family Thryonomyidae; genus Thryonomys; species Thryonomys swinderianus. Next base: position 24,595 of record PVIC010024633.1, read on the forward strand.
GTTGTAGGCTGGTTAGGGAAATGGGTAAAAATAAGAATTAACTCATGTCATACACTGGTACAAATTTCCAATGTTGAGTATGATCATGATGTCATATACAAAATTTACCAATAAGGAATTAAATTAATAAAAATTAAAAATTTAAAAAACAAGTACTCTTAGACTCTTACAAATGCAAGGTGAGATTTGTAGGAAAGAGTGAATACCACTTTAAATTTTATGCCTCAGACATGGGCGCATTCTACTATTTGCAAAATTGATTTACGTGCTTTAAATATTTACGGAAGATGTAGCATAGCAGTTAAAAACTTCTTTTAAGTCTATAATCATGTTACATGCTCATGGACTCTGAGATCATACTGCTTTATCTTCAAATTATATACAGTAACAATTCAATCTACAATATTAGCAAAAGTCAGACTAGTTGAATAAATAACGTGTCTGTTGTATAGCTATTAAAAGAATAGCTAAATTATTTTAATGACATAAAATTCATTCGTATAATATAAAGCAATGTAAGGATGATCTTCACAGAATTTATTTTGATTCAAATTATATAAATATACAGCTATAAGATATATGTATGTATATATTGTTTTAAACACAGAAGAAAATATATCAAAATTTAAGTATTTGATTTATAATCCTACTAATTATTTGAATAATTCTTTGCATATTTTTCTGTATTTCCCAATTTTTTCAGTAATCTACATTAGAACAAAACAGTTTTTTTTTAATTGAATTCTTTGTTGGTACAATTTATATACATCTCAAAATCACATATAACATTGGGAAACTTATACCAGTATAAGCCACAAGTTAATTCTCATTTTTACCCATATCCCTACCCACTCCCCCCTCCTCCCCCCTTTATACATGCTCTTTTATTTTCTTTCTGTATCATATTTATTCCTTCCCCTCATCACATTCCCACACCAAGTTTCCTATAGAAATATTTCACTCTATAAAAGCTGTCCTACTTTCTAGAACTCATTTGCATCTACAGGTGTTCATGCCAAAGAGAAGATCCAGAAATTGTCTATCTGTGATCTATTGATTTCACTTATTAGTATATCCTCCAGAGGCCTCCATTTGCACCGAAATGGATCGATCTTGTCATTCTTTATGGCAGAGTAATACTCCATTTTGTAAAAAAACCACATCTTCTTTATCCACTCTCCAGTTGATGGACATTTGGGTTGTTTCCAAGATTGAGCTATC
>PVIC010024634.1:0-25877 GCA_004025085.1 Thryonomys swinderianus
TTTTTTTTTTTGCTTTTTGGAGACAGGGTCTCGCTTTGTAGTTCAGGCTGGCCCTGAGCTCACTATGGTGCCCAGGCAAGCCGCCGCGAACTCAGCAATCCTCCTGCCTCTGCCTCCCGAGTGCTGGGATGACAGGCGTGAGCCACCACGCCTGGCATTGTGGTATGCGGTGTTGATTGCTGGTGGGCGTGAGTCTCCACGCCCAGCATTGTATGTGGTTTCCGGGGATCGAACTCAGGACCTTGCGCTTACGAGGCAGGCGCCGGAACCACTGAGTTAACCCTCCGGCCCAATAAGCACATTTTTTTTTTGAGACAGGGTCTCACTTTTTTGTAGTTCAGGCTGGCTCTGAGCTGACTGTGTAATCCAGGCAAGCCTCAAACTCAGCAATCCTCCTGCCTCTGCCTCCTGAGTGCTGGGACTATAGGCGTGAGCCACCACTCCCGACAAGCACATATTATTTTAATGAATGAAGGCAACTCCTTTAGTCATTAGGTTTGGAGGCAGGGTCTGACAGCTGGCAGGGAGGGAGGCCACCCGTGAGTGCTGAGGTAGCAGGTGGGAGGTCGGGCTAGCGCTGGCAGAAGCCAGATGCAGCAGGAAGGTCACGCAGCCGGAACGACAGGTGGACTCAGCAGAGGAAGTGGCCCTTGAGCACTGTGTGGATTTTGGCCGCGTGAAAGGACAGGCAGGTGTGGGCACAGGCTGAGATCGGAGAAACGACCCAGAGGGGGATAGTACGAGGTCTAGAGCTGAGGGTGCGGCCCGACTCCACTCACGCTCTGCAGGGCTGAGGACATCTGTGAAGCCTAACATGCCAAGTGCCCTCTGGAGGAAGCCGAGGCGGGTGCCATCCAAGGAGGACTGGAGACAGATCCCTGCCGCCCCAATGTCCATCACGTCCAAGCAGCTTCACGGGTTAAACTTATTCGGGCAGCACCAGTTTTGGGGGGACAGAGAGGAGACTGACTGTGGGTTGGGACAACTGGGCTATCACTGCAAATCTGATCTAAGGAAAGGACAGTATCCTCATTGGAACCTGGCGCCTCCCCCGGGGTGTGAGGATCAGTGAGAACAGGTGTAAGTCACTCTACTCAGTGCCACCTGAGGAGATGCCCTGAGAGGCTGCCCCTCTGTGTTAGCTGACGAACTAGGAGCAGGAAGAAAAGGGGGGCGGATGACAACGAGGAAGCAGTAGAATAAAAATCCCAGGCTCAGTTTCACTCAACTCGGTTTCTTCAGGCAAACTTCACAGGGCTGAGGCCAGATGAGGAGTTACCCACCTGGCACTACCTCTCAGAGACAGAGACAGCCGGAGATGGGGAAGCTGTCGAGTCACAAGTGTCCTGCGTACCTGGGTACAGTCCCTCTCCCATGCACAAACTGCCAGGGCTTCTCAGGGCCTGGAGCTACAGGTCCCTGGAACCTGGCATGGAGTCTTGTGACGACTTGGGAATCACAGCTGATGTATGTGAAGTTTCTTGTCCACTCAGAACTGCCTGCAGCCTGAAATTTCTCCTGAAGGCTTGAGCTGTTAATTTGCAAATACATGTAAATTATTTTATAATGAGGAAAATATGTACTTAGAAGTGTTATTGAATTAATTCAGAGAGGCAGTATGTGTTCAGTGGCTCAATATGTATTTTCCCTATTAATTAATGGATACTAGAAGTATATATAACTTCTACCATCTGGGTTTGGGTGAAAATATTTCCAGCCTTTTTTGTGTGTATGCCAGACCAGGGATGGATCCCAGGGCCTCACGAAAGTTAGGCAAGGCTGTACCACCGAGCCCCAGCCCAGCCCTACCCTTCACACTGATGGTCACACTTTAAAAGGGTGAGGGAATCTTCTAATCACCTGGATGGATGGATCTGTTAACCCTCCTAAAATCCTATTAAATGATGGCAAAAGGTTACAATGGTGTAAATCAGCAACAACACAAGAGACCAGGGCAGGCACCGCCACGGAGATAATGGCTGACTGAGAAAGAAAGATGGCGCTCCACAAGCACGGCCTAGGCACGCCAGGCTTTGGGGCGGTTTCTATTTTTACCACTTAAAGTAGATGGGCAAGTTCAGGCACTCCGGAAAACCTTGCAACCTGCCTCTTGTGGTTCTCCTACTTGGCCTCCCTCATCTTCGAGAGCACCGGGCTCCCCTACCCTGGGACTCAGTGGTTCCAACGGAACAGCAAGTGGAATCAGCTGAGGCGCTGTACACACTATGAACTCCTGAGCTCCATTCCCCAGCGAGAGTGATGCAATTAGTTGAAAAGGTTAGGGGACAACATGGGTGGGCAACAAGACTTTTTTTTTTTTCTGCAGTACCAGGGATTGAACTCGGGCCCTTCTGCTTCCAAGGTAGGTGCGGATCAACAAGACTTTTTAAAACTTCCCAGCCAGGGGTGGTGGCGCACACTGTGATCCTAGGACTCTAGAGGCTGAGGCAGGAGGATAACAGAGAGTTCAAGGCCAGCCTGAACTACATAGCAAGACCCTGTCTGAAAAAACAGTTAGATAGATAGACAGATATACATAGATACATACATAGATAGTAAAATAAAATAAAAACTCCCAGGTAGGGGCTGGAGGTATATCTCTAGCCCTATGGCATAGCACCTGCCTCACATATGCGAGGCCCTGGGTTCATTTCACAGGACTATAAAAAACAAAAGACAAACACCTCCCCAGGTAATTTTATACACAGCTGGAGAGGAGACTCACTGCCCTGGCTGATCTTGACAGGTTTCTAAGAAGCATTTATACAAATGGTCTGAACCCCCAGTGGCACATTAGAGTTATCTGAAGAACTTTCAAACATTTCATTTCTCAGGCCTGATGCCCAGAGATTCTGGCTTCAGTTTAGGTCGGAACATCATTTTGTTTGTTTTTTGATATTTCTCAGGTGATTTTAATATTGCTGATTCTAATATATTAATATTACAAATTGTCTGGCACTATTACTCTGACTGTGCCTGATTTTGTCAGATTACAAACCAGTGATCTATAAACTGGCAAATCCTAAATTTTAAGTCAATCCCAACTCATCCCTTGAGTTCTAGACTTGCACATCCAACTGTACACCTGGCATCTGGGCGGGAAGACCCTGAGCACTTCAAAGTTCTGCAGACTGAGCTCTTGATTCTCAGTCTACTCCCTGCCCCCACACTCTGTCTTACTTTTACCTTCTCTCTCTCCATAAGTGGCAAATCCACCTTTTTAGTTGCTCAGGTCATAAATTTTGGGGTCCTTTTTGATTTCTATACTTCCATTCTCTTCCTGTATCTCATCCATTAAATCTTGCTATTCTGCTTTCAAAACATATCCAGAAGGTTGGGAATTTAGCTCAGTGGTTCCAGTGTCTGCCTTGCAAGTGCAAGGTCCCAAGTTCGATCCCCAGTACCACATACCACAATGGCAGGAGTGGTGGTGGCTCATGCCTATAATCCCAACACTCGGGAGGCAGAGGCAGGATTGCTGAGTTCCAGGCTTGCCTGGGCTACAGTGAGGTCAAGGCCAGCTTGAACTACATAGCAAGATCCTGTCTAAACAAAACAAAACAAACATATCCAGAATTTGACTTCTGAATCAGGCCAGCACAGAGTAACTGAATGCAGGCTTCTTTAATTTCCAGACAGTGAAAAACAAGTAGTGCAGAACTGTGGCTCCTGAGAGAAGGGGAACAAGGTGTAGCCTGAGATTTATACGTGGAGACAGTTTCTAGAGACAAACGGAAGGATCTGAGCAGAGCCAGCAGCCTTCAGCCCAGGTGAATGAAGAGACAGCGCCTAGCACTGAGGTAACACAGTGCAGCCACAACCTAGAAGAAGAGCGATTCACCAGGGAAAATGCTTCAGAGATCCACACAGCGCTTCCCTGAATTAGGAAGTGTGGACAAAGCTCTTCAGAGCAAGAAAAAAGCAACTCCCAGGAAGAAACAATTCCTAGAGCTTGTGCACAGCCCAAGCCACCTGGGTCCCCACCAGAGAAGGTTGGGAAGGCTTCACTGGACACACAGACATTCCACAGAGGGCTTTAAGCTATGGCTTAACTAGTCCCAAGGAAAGTCTCCTTGGGTCTATTGTTAAAAGGCTTAGAAAGGAACCTGGTTCCTGATCTATACACAACTTCACTGTCTGGCAGGACAAAGTCCAAGCTAGTCCAAAGAGGCACAACCCACTGCAGCATCCAAAATGCACAATCCAGGATATTCCCAACAAAAGTCACCACATATGCAAAGAAGCAGGAAGATGTGACCCTCAAACAAGAGGAAAAGCAGCAAAGAGAAACAGATTAGAAAGACCAGATGATAGCAAATATGTGAAGTCTCTCAAGCAGCTGTCATGAACATATTAAATGTGCCAAAGATTTAAAGAAAAAGATAAACATAATGAGAGAAATGAAAATAGTAAGGAGCTAAGCAAAATTTCTAGAGATGGAAAATATCTGAAATAAAAATTTTACTAGATAAGATTAATAGCTGATTTAAGACTGAAGAGAAAAGATTGTTCTCAAAGATATAGCAATAGAGGGGCCAGGGATTTAGCTCAAGTGGTACTGCACAGACCTAGGAAGCATAAGAGCTGGAGTTGGATCCCTGGTACTGCCAAAACAATAAACAAACAAACAAATATATAGCAATAGAAACCAAACAAAATAAAGCACAGCAGGGGAAAAAAAGAATGAGGAAGGAAAGGAACTTATTTACCTACAGAGCAGTGTAAAGTATACTAACATGTAATTAGAACCTAGAAAGAGAGCAAAGGTAGCAAGAGGAACAGTTGAAGAAATATTTGGCCAACATTTTTCAAAATTTGAAATCATTTGTAAGCACACATATCCCATAAGCTTAATAAACCCCCAAGAGGACAAATACAAAGAAAACTGTGCAAAGGCACATAAAAATCAGCTTGCTGAAAACCAAGAATGAAGAGAAAAATCTTAAATCTGAAGAGAACATTATTTCCAGATACACTGGAATAAAAATATTCACAGGCTGGGCCAGAGGGTTAGCTCAGTGGTTCTGGCACCTGCCTCGCAAGCACAAGGTCCCGAGTTCGATCCCCAGTAACCACATACAATGCAGGGCATGGAGACTCACGCCCACCAACAATCAATACTGCATATCACAGTGCCGGTCGTGGTGGCTCACGCCTGTAATTCCAGCACTCGGGAGGCAGAGACAGGAGGATTGCCGAGTTCAAGGCTTGCCTAGGCTACATAGTGAGCTCAGAGCCAGCCTGAACTACAAAGCAAGAACCTGTCTCAGAAAAAAAAAAAAAATTCACAGGCTTCTTGAGAGGTTATGCAAGTCAGAAAACAAAGGTGCCGATGCAAAACACAACGCATTGTCAACCAGAACTCTGTCGCCCATCAAGACTCTTCTGAAAGATTGAAGTCCTTTTTCCTGGCTCCATCATCCACACCCAGCTCCAAGCCACTGACATCTCTCCCTGGGAATGCTGTGAAGGCCAGCTTGTGAAGTGTCCATGCTTCTACGCTTGTCCTCCTACAGTCAGTCCCCAGGTGGTAGCCGCAGAGATTCATGTTGGATCATCTTGTTCCATTGCTCGTGAACCTTCTTCAGTGGGTCCCCACTTCACGCGCAGTGCAGTCAAAGGCCTGGCTGCAGCTGGAGACCCTGTGATGCAGTGAGACTTCACATTCTGACACCGTCCCAGCCCCTCGGGCGGCCTTGCTTCCTGCTTAGGGACGCTGGTGCTACTGGAACACACTCTGTCCACATCTTCACACCGAGGTCCTATCAATGACACTGTCCAGGCCACACTATCAGAAAGAGCACCCCACTTCCATCACTCTTGCCCTGTATTTTTTTCTAACATTTATTACCACCTAACACTTGTTTGTTTTCTGCCTCCCCTAATTAGGATGTTAGCTCCTCACGGTAAGGAACGTCGCACACACAGTCATCCCTGTATCCCTAGAGAGCTTACCAGTTTCAGGCACAAAGTAGGCGTCCGGTATGTATTTACTTTGTTTCTTTTTTTTTTTTTTTTTGAGACAGGGTCTCGCTTTGTAGTTCAGGCTGGCCCTGAGCTCACTATGTAGCCCAAGCAAGCCTCGAGCTCAGCAATCCTGTCTCTGCCTCCCGAGTGCTGGGATTACAGGCATGAGCCACCATGCCCGGCTACTTTGTTTCTTTTTTAGACAGAGTCTCACTTTGTTTAGGCTGGCCCTGAGCTCACTATGTAAATGTAACCCAGGCAAGCCTCGAACTCAGCAATCCCTCTGCCTCTGCCTCCCGAGAGTTGGGGATTACAGGCATGGTATGTGGTACGGATTGCTGGTGGGCGTAAGCCACTACACCCAGTATCACTATATGTGGTTACTGGGCATTGAACCAGGGATTTTGCGCTTGCTAGACAGGTGCTGGAACCACTGAGCTAAATCTTCAGGCCCCAATATGGTTTTACTACTGAACAAATGTGTCAGGGTGGTGCTTTCTGGATCCTGAACTGGAATACTGGGCCTGGTTAGGTGTTCTGAAAACTAAGGATGGGTGATCAGCACAACATACACATACACAGGATGCTCTAGTTCTAGACTCCTGATCCATGGAAACATTCCCAGTGGAGAAGGTGGGCTGTTTGAGGTCTAACACCAGCTGCATTTGGGCCGGGCAGAGATCAGAAGGTCAGGGAGGAGCCGTGAGGGGCCGTCTCCTTTGAGAACATCACCAGGGAGCAGAGCCAGAGGAACAGGGCTGTGGCTGCCAGGCCTGCAGTACCTCCTACCCCTGCTCCTCCCTGCACGGGGGCAGGGGCAGGAGCTGGGGGAGGTCAGTTGGTACCAGCCTGGAGTTGGCAGTGAGAGTACCCTTTAGCCATAAACAGCTATAAAAGAAGTTTTATGGAAAAACGTTCCAACAAAAGCAGGGATTTAGAAGAAGGTGAAGGAGAGTCTAGGGACAAAGATGCCATGAGTTAATGAGGTCACTGCTACACAGCAACCTCTGCATCACAGCCCTGCCCTGTCTGTCCCATCTGCAGGACTCCCAGGCTGCCAGCAGCATCTCTGGGCAGCGAGGAGGAGCCCAGGGGACCTAAGGAGCCCAGGTGGAAGCAGAGCTGCCTCCTCCCCACCTGCTGTGGGCCTGCACATTTCAGCTGCCTCCGGCCCATCACCGGCACAGAGAGATCCCTAGGCTACTGCCAGCTCTTCCTCTGGAGCTGCATGGGGAATAAGGAGCAAGACTAAGGTCCACGGAGGTCATGGGGAGTTTGGGTCTTGGAAGAACCTTTCATTTCTTCCCTCTGCGCCTTTCCAAACGCCACATGATGCCCTAGCCCTCATCTCTGGTCTCCTCCACCCAATTCCCTCTGCACAGGGAGATTCAACATCCTGGGCTGCCACAGATCAAAGAAACGTGTGTTGACCTGCGCAACCCTGTGCATCACCCAGAGACTTGTGGGTTCCTTCTGACTTGGACGTGCCAGACCCTGCTCTCTGCTCTGGGTGTGTAGACCTGGAGCTGTGAGGGAACATTCTAACGACCACAGACCATCACCCTGCAAGCATGGAGAGCCACACACGTAGGCAGGCCTCCTCCCGAGCTGGAATCACCGAAGTTCTGAGCTGAACATATAGGCCAAGCACATAATAAGTCCTCCAGAACCTGCTACTGGCGGAAATGCTGAAGTTCCTGACAAAATGTCCAGGGAAATGCCTGTGAGCTGATTTAAATGTGGCAGGTGAGCATGTTAAGACGAGGGACTTCCCAATTAGGGTCATTTCTAGGCAGGCGGGGGGCTGGCCATCAGGCGAACAAGACTGGCTGATGTCACAGCCTAACTACTCGGTGGCTGTACAGCCAGAATGATCTTCTAGAACCTGCGTGACCCCCTTACAAGGCTCTGAACTACTCCCACTCCATATTTCGGCCTGGCTGTCAAGGCTCTCCGGTACCACCACAAACCACGAAAGCACATTTATCACTGCTCCCAGCATCCCTAAGGGAGGCTGGTCCTGATATTGCCTTGGCCCACTCACCCTGGGGCCTGAGAGGTAGCATCAACATACACAGGGAAAAGAAACATGTGGCATCAGGCATGTCAGCCGGGCCTCACTTTCACTGTGTGACCAAAGCTGAATTACCTATTAATAAAACCGTGAGCCCACATTAGATTGCCCACTGAAAAAAAGGTAAATAAATAAATAAATGATTACTCACTGAATACAAGGGTCAGACCACAAATCAACATCCATCATCTCATGATTCCCTCATAACCACATGCGACAGGTGCTAATATTTGGGGTTTTTTTTTTGTTTGTTTGAGACAAGGTCTTCTTATGGATAGTTCAGGATGGCCCTGAACTCACTATGTAGCACAGATGGCCTCAAAGTCACAGCAATCCTCCTGCCTTAGCCTCCGGAGTCCTGGGACTACAGAGATACACTATCACGCCCAGCTGACAGGTGCTATTATTTCCATTTCCTAGATGTTAAAACCAAAGCTTTGGAAGTCATTCACTTGTTCTACAAACACCATGTACAAGTTAGGGAACAGAATACAACAGTGGACAAAAAGAGTAAAAGATAGGAAGATGAATAAAAATAATTGACCTATTTTAATCTTTAAAGATCTGTTTGGAGCCACCTTTGCTAGCACATGCCTATAGTCTCAGCACTCTGGGAGACTGAGGCAAGAGTACCACAGCCCAGCCTGGGCAACTCAGCCAGAACTCGTCTCAAACAAATTTTTGTTTTTTGTTTTTAGGGCTGGGGATGTAGCTCAGGGTGAAGGCCCTGGGTTCAACCTGCAGTTCTGCAAAGAAAAAAATTGAAGACTGGAAGAAGAACAGTCAAATGTAGAATAGGGCAGGAATCAAAGGTTCTATTTTGGTCTTTTAAAGTTTAGATACACAGGAGAGGCCCGTGTGGAGATGCAGTGTAGGCAGTTGGACCTATGGCTCTGAGCTTAGTGAGGAGGCTGGTTACTCATCAGCATACAGATGGAGCTCAAAGCCCTGGCATGGGGCGGAGATCAGAGCCCGCCACCCCCAACGTGCCACCGTGGCTTAGGGTTATTTTTAGCAGCAGACAATTGAGAAACAGCAGATGCAAAAAAGGAAAAAAAATAGTTCTTTATCTTCTCGTATCTGCTTAGAGAGAGGGTATAAATTTCCCTCTGTGAAGGTGTCTCCCCTCTTGTCTCCTGTACCAGAAGAGAATGACTTATTTTTTTAAAGTTTGTTGGTTTCTTCTCTTTTCTTTGGAGACAGGGTCTTACTTTGTAGTTGAGGCTGGCCCTGAGCTCACCATGTAGCCCAGGCAAGCCTCGAACTGGCACTGGGGTATGTGGCAGATTGCTGGTGGGCATGAGTCACACCCGGCACTGTTGTATGTGGTTACCAGGGATTGAACCAGGGACCTTGCGCTTGCTAGGCAGGCACCAGAACCACTGAGCTAAATCCTCAGCCTTCTTTTCTATTTTTTTAATGCCAGAAACTGAAACAAAGGCCCCCACATGCTAAGGATGTGCTCTACTGCTGATTCCATCTCCAGCCCTGAAAGCAACAGCTCTGCATTTTGCTTTTGCTGTGCTGAATTGAACCCGGGGCTTTTACATGGAGGTGCCTCTCCAATCCCTTTTACACAGTCTGAGAGAGAGCGCCAAATCCTAAGCACTAGACCACTAGGGAGCCACTCTTTTAAACAGTTTGAGACAGGGTCTTGCTAAGTCCCTGAGTTGCCCAGGCTGAGTTTAAACTTCTTCCCATCCTCCTGCCTGGGGCTCCTAGTGTTGGGATTACAGGTGTGTGCCATCATCCCCAGCTACAAGTGACTCTTAATCACTGGAGCCATCTTGTATAAGTGGAAAGTTGGTATTACAATGGTGATAGGGCAGGCACAGGGACACAACAGGAAGAAAAGGCCAAGAAAGCCAAGGTTCCTGCAGAAAATATAAGCTGCGTTAGAAAACAAACAAGGGCCTGAGGAAGACAAGGGAAACATCAGTGTAGGAGTGTTAATGATTGCAGCTCTGCACTCTTAGGATTATTGCACTAGGGGCCACGGAGGACAGAAAGTGGGGGGCTGGGAGGGAGTGGCCAGGAGAGATGCTCACAGATAGGGGCTGGAGGATGAGCAGAAGTGTGCCGGCCACCCCAGTGTCCAAACTGATGCCCAGTACCCTGTGTATGTCTCACTGAGAGGCTTGGGCAGAGGTGGACATGGCAGTGACTCAGGCTTCACCAGGGCTGGCTCCTAATGCATGGTGCGCCTTGCTGTGAAGGCACTGGTTTGCCTGAGCAGGGACAGACCCCACAAAGGGAATCCCTCACGTGTGACACTTCCCTTCACAAAGTGAATCATCGGCTGGTTTGTAAGTGGAGGTTTTCACATTCCACTTTTTCTTAACCAGGTGCCTGAGTAAAGTTGAGAATCTCAGCCATTCACTGAAACTTATACTCAGTCTAAAAATATTTTCAGAGACCCTCCTGTGTGGCATGCTGGGTGCCAGGCCACTGGACGGCACAGCAGAGACTTATACTCCAGGAGCTCAGAGTCTGGGAAGGGGAGGCAGATTCTGAGGTCATACTGGCAGGCACATGCCACACAGTAGGAAGCGCAGGGGCAGTGGAGGGGACTGGCAGAGTCGGCCCTATGCCCCAGGCCCAGAGGACACGGGCAGGACCTCTCCCTGTCTGTCACATCGGCCAGACCTTCAGGATTGGTTCCCGTGCCATTTCAGCTTCCTCTTCCGATTTTCCAGGTTAGAAAAGACTCCAATAATCAGAAACCACTTGCAAGGCAGGAACAGGGCTTCAGGTTTATAATACCAGCATTTGGGAGGTTGAGGCAGGAGGACCACAGGTGGCACCCAGCTTGGTGTATACAGTGAGTTCAAGGTCACCCTGATTACAGTGAGGCTGTCTTTTTAAAAATGCAGAACAGGACCAGAGATTTAGCTCAGTGGTTCCGGCCCCTGTCTGGCAAGCGCAAAGTCCCTGGTTCGATCCCCAGTAACCACATACAACAACAGCTGGTGTGGTGACTCACGCCCACCAGCAATCAGTACCACATTCCACAAATGCTGGGCATGGTGACTCACGTGTGTAATCCCAGCACTTGGGAGGCAGAGGCAGGAGGATTGCTGAGTTGGAGGCTTGCCTGGGGTACATAGTGAGCTCAGGGCCAGCCTGGACTACAAAGTGAGACCCTGTCTCAAAAAAAAAGAACAAAAGAAACAACAAAATCCCACCCTGCCTCAGAACAGCTCTCTCCCCCACCGGAAGTGCAAACCTGCACAGCATTCACAGAGACTTTTGTCTTGTTCCCTCCCTGGGCCCCTCTGGCAAGTCCTGGTTGGCAGTTAAACAGGCTCTCAGAGGCACCATGATTCAGAACACTTGGCGGCCGGGAAAGAGACGGTAAGCACTTGGAAAAGCACAGCGGCCACACGGAGGGGGACTGGACATTTGCGTTGGTCTCAACAGTAACTTTCCAGAAAGCTGGGACACCCGATTCCAAGAAAAGCTTTCTAAGTATTTCTGGAGGCACTGTGGAGGTGCTGGGCTTCGTGGGTGCGAGAGGCTTTTCTTGGTCTGTGGAAACTGCACTGTGTTACTGATGAAATGCCCGTCCAGTTTGTGAGCAAACATCTTGCTTTTGTTTTCAAGGGCTGTTTGTGTCTGGGGCAGGTGAACTTCAGGATGGTAGGTAAAATCCAGCAGGGGCTCCGGCTGGGGACAGGGCAAAGCCCAGGGCCAGAGGGGGAAATTGAGGTCAGTGGGAGAAGCAGGATCAGAAGCCAGGCCTCCTTGTCCAGAACTGAACCACTCCTGAGGGTGACAATGGCTGAGCTTTGGGCTCAGATGGTTCAGCAGAGCCAGCACCTTCACTCCTGTAGGGTCCTCATGGGGTCAGGCTGGGAACCCAGATGACTCGGCATCATGAAGATATAGCACCGTCACCCAGGGCAGCCCCAGACAGAACGACCTGGGTCAACCAGTGGCCCAGTGGAGGGGCTGGCGTGCAGCAGACACTGGGGGGCTCGTGGAGACTGACCCGGATCCAGACTGCTTAGCTGTCCCCGGCAGCCTGGCCACTCGGCCTACACTGACCTGTCATCTACCGTGTGTAGAGCGTGTGCCCTCGACCGGCACAGACCACTCAGAGCATCTGTGGGCAGAGTCCCCCCAAACCAGCTCGCGGGTTTTGAGCTGAGCAGGTCTTGTCCCCAGCTCTTGCCCGCTGCTGTGAGTTTGTAGCGAGGACCTCCCGGTTAGTTCACTTTCTGTCTTGCCTTTCCATACCCACTGCTGCTGCCCAAGGATGAGGCTGTGGACCTCTGGTCATGAGACCCCCTCTCCACTGCTCAGGAGAGGCCTGGCCATGAGGGACAGGACGGCAGCAGGCCCCAGTGTGGCTTTGGGAGCTGCAAGGAGCAAGGCATAGTCAGGTCCCCGGTAGAGCTTTAGCCCTTGCTGACACTGCCCCTTCTGTCAGACCCTGGACTGGCCCTGGGTTTTCCCACTGACACTGCACGCAATTAAGGGACAGGAGAGATCATGGGCAGTCCAAGCCCCACCCTCTTCTGCCACTGACTGACTTGCTATGTGATAGCAAGAAACTCACTGAACGTCTCTGAATCTGTCCCGCATCTGTGGAAGAAAATGCCACTTTTTTTTTTTTTTTTTGCTGTCCCAGGGATCTGGGGAGGCTTCTGCAGATAAACTGGCCACATGACACATGGAGGGAGGGGTGTCAACCAGCGAGACAGTGACACTCCCAAGATCCCCCTCCCTGTCTGGACACAGACCTGCCAGGAACGGGCTCTGGTGCTTCCCATAACCAGTGGTACAATGGTGGGGGTTCAGGTGGAGGGCACATCAAGCCAATTCCAACCCCCGAAGGAGCCATGTGCGGCAGAGCGCCCTCTAGCGCCTCCACCAGCAGCCTGGCTCTTTGCCCCAAGGCCTCCTCCTCAACTCCTTTAGCCAAAAATTGGCTCAACTGGGAAACCAGAGGGTGGCGGGCGGGACTGCCTGTGGTTCCGCACAGAGAAGCACTAGGGGGCGCTGGTGTAACCGGCACTTGGTGTCAGACCAAGACCTTCTAGTTGATGACCAAAGAGAACGATTTTTAAAACTCTTGCAGAGTGCTCCCGTGCCCACAGAGGTCAGCAACGCTCTCAGCCCGCACACCAGCGGCCTGTGCCCAGCTCCGGGAACTGTGCTAGTGCAGGTCTGGCCAGGCTCCTTCAACCCCTGAAGTACCCCACGGGGCAAGAGCGACCACTGTTGTCATTGTAGAGGAGAACTGAGGCCAGAGAAGTGTGCCCCTCAGGAAGTGGCTGCCAGTGGTGGCACTGGTATGTTCAGGATGCACACCTACCTACAATGGGAGATGGGAGTAAATGGATCCCAGACTGGGCCTTCAGAGGGGGAAATTCCTCTCAGGAATGGGGAAACTGATGTGTTCTTCCCAAAGCCACCAGCCAGCAGCTCACAGTGCTGCTTGAGAGAGCAGCCTGGGTGTACAGAGAGCTCATCAGGAATCAGAATCCTAATCCAGGTCCCAACCCAGACCCAAGGCCTAGGAGGCCACATGGTAACAAGTGTCCGGGTGGACAGCAAGCTCAGCCCAGCCTTTTGGGTCTGTGGCCTCTCTCTGTGAGCACAGACACCGCACGCTGACATTGTAAAGCCTGAAACTGCAAGATTCTGATACCGCACAGTCACTAGGGATACCTCCCCAGGAGAGGGGCTTTTGTTGGGGACAAGCCCTGCTGAGGTGCCCAGGGCTTAGCAGGGCTGGGGTTTACCGCAGCACATCCAGGTGGGGACCCCTGCAGACCAGGCCAGAGCACCTTTACCTCAGCCACTGGCCACTAGAGGGAGCCCAGCTGCTCCTCAGAAAGAGCTAGAGTGGACGGCTGGCTAGGTAGGAAGTGGCAGGGCCCAGGTGTTCAACTTCCTGGGCCTGGGAGCTTACTACAGCAGTGGCTGCCAAGAGCTGGCTCTGAGTGAGGGTCAAGAGCATGCAGTTCCTCCTTCCCTCCCCACACACCGATTCAGCTCTTCTCAATCCCACAGAAAAGGCAAGCTCCCGCCTCCCCATCTTCCCACCCTCCTGGTACAGAAAGTCCGCGTCAGAGGCTGGGGCTCTGCACATCCTGGGCTGCTGGCTGCTACTGCCTTATGATGTGAGGAGCAAGGCTTGTCTTGGGTCACTAGAGCCTCAGAGAAACCCGCAGAAAATGTGTGCACAGAGGAGAACCCAACGGCCAGGTCTCCTGCATCTTCCCCAGGCGCAGCAGCTTTGCTACTGTGTTCTGTAAGGACTGCCCATTGGCTTTTGCTGGCAAATGGACTGTTTGGGGAACACTGTGGAGTTTTACGGTGCTTCGAGCCGGAATCCTTAGGGATGCATCTTTGTTCTGTTTCTGGCCCACTTCTGGCTAGCTAGGGCCCTTGGGCATGGTCAGTACTGCTTCTCCAGTTCTCCCAGCCAGCTGGGCTCAGGGCAAGTGGTGAAGCATTCCTGGGAGAGAGGCCAGGGGACAGGAGGGAAAAGCCCGGGCACCCGGTCTGTTTTTGCTGACTGGCAGCTGTCCCTCTCTGGACCTCCTCCTTGACCTTCTTCCCAAAGGTAGCAGCTCTTGCTAAAGCCAGGGCAGCTAACGATGCCAGAACCATAGGCTTGATCAAGAGGCAACTTGGCACCCTGATCTGAGCGTGATCCTGGGGAAAACCAAGCATAAGCATGGCCTGTTTCCATGAAGCAATTAGCCAAGTTGCTGCCCAACCTCTTTGAGGCTTCGCAGGGCAGAAGCGCAGTTCGGGAGAGACCAGACAGTTTCTACCCCGGGCACTGGGAAGACAGCAGTACCACTGACTCAGCAACTTCACTGCTGGACACTCGTCCCAAGGAGATACTACAGAAAAGGCCATACGCATTAAGATGATCACAGTGGTATTACACAAAATAGCACCAAAATAGCTCCCCAGCAATGGAGGACTGAATGATAGAACATGGGCTAGATCGAGTACTACGCACCCACTGAAGTTTGCACACAAAGGCTGTCTTGGAAACATGGAACGGACACTGACGATAAAACACTGACAAAAAGGAAGCAGCTTGGCCCACGTCGACTCGTTTCCTTTGATTTTCCTATATGAAGTGGGAAGAGAAAGTGCAAGGGAAACTACTTTGAAATGAAGAGTTGTCAGCGCAGTGGTTTGATGAGGGATTTGTTCTCTGATTCACTGAAATAATCGCTGGGCGTCTACCCTGAGCTGGGACCGGTGCTGGCACTTAGGATGGATGGAAATGCACTTCCTGTTTTCCATCTCCAGCTTCAATCCAGCAATACATTTCCCCCCCCTAAATGTCCTTCAAGCCTGACACTGCATCACCTTTCCATAAGAGTTACCAGGAGAGGGGCCGGAGGGTTAGCTCAGTGGTTCTGGTGCCTGCCTCGCAAGCACAAGGTCCTGAGTTCGATCCTCGGTAACCACATATAAGGCTGGGTGTGGAGATTCACGCCCACCAGCAATCAATGCCACATACCACAGTGCCGGGCATGGTGGCTCACGCCTATAATCTCAGCACTCGGGAGGCAGAGACAGGAAGATTGCTGAGTTCAGACTTGCCTGGGCTACATAGTGAGCTCAGAGCCAGCCTGAACTACAAAGCGAGACCCTGTCTCAAAAAAAAAAAAAAAAGGAGTTACCAGGAGAGAGAAACCAGGAGGAGTGTTCCTCTCCTGGGTAGTGTATTTCATCCAGATATTAGAGCTGCCAACAGCTGGGTCATATACATGTTAGAAGAAACTGAATGCAAATGTGGTAGTGACATTTCTGTCTTAGAATGTCTTAGTTTCCTCTGCAGTGAATTTTTTAAAAAAAAATCATGTTTAAAAAAAAGGAAAAAAGTTAGGACTTGTTACTAATCTCATGGCTGAATAATTAAGTGTGTGCCTAATTCTGAAAGCAGCAAGCTAAATTATGCAGTGCCAAAAGTGACAACTCTCATACCTACACCATCCCATCTATATCGGCATGGTTTTAGCTTTACAGCTAAAAAATGCTGCCAGAAAACCTAACAAAAGGAAGCAGAAATATTTCTGTTTCTATCAAGATGCCATTTGAGAAAGACTTTTAAATATGTTCTTTCCTCCATGTAAATCTGACAGCGGATGCATAATTAAAACCCCAGTGGAGCGCTTCCTTTTAATCTTTCCAAAGTAAAACAATAAAACATCCTTATGGGTGTGAAATGATGGGTTAATACTCCTCAGGTTATTCAGAATACCTCTGAGTCAGAGCGCTGCCGCCAGGAAAATTGTTCTGAACTAGCACACAAGCCTGTCTTTCCCTGTGGTTCATGTGATCACAGATGTAGACGGTGACACACCAAAGGCCACACATGCATACTTGACAAGCTATGCTTGCCTTGGATGTATGTTGACTGGAGGAATGAACAGATGCATGCATTCATATTAAAATGTCACTTCAACCCGTAGGGAGGGTCACACAGCATAAATGGAAGAGATAATAATTGTCCAGGACTTCAGAGTAAGTAATCAGTGTGAATAATTTAGGGCATCAAGTGAATGTTTTTCTTATTTTACTTGAGCTGCTAAGACTGACTTTCTATACGCCTCAACCACTGCTAAATAGTCACAGGCAAGTTCCTGCACCAGGTCTCTGCTGTGGATACACTGTCTATAGAACCGCAGGCCGCCCAGCTCTGGGTGTGGGGTCCCATTCAAGCCGAATGTTGGGAGCGGTACTCCATCTCATTACGGTGTCCCTGTAACCTTGAGCACACACAGCCCAACCTCTCTGCATGTTATTGCCCTTTCTTCCCTCCTCTTCACGTAGGCTATCCAGAATTCCAGGTGCATACATGCATGCAGGCAAACATGCATGTGCACAAACACACACACACACACACACACACACACGTAGAACATGGCTTCTGTCCTTGGACTTGCTTTACCAAAATGTCTGCTACCTGTGAGTGCCCCAGCCTGACTGTCTTCTTTCTGGCTCTGGCCTGCAGCGAGCCTACAGATGCTTCTGACCTGTCTCACCTGTAAGATCTGTGTACCCCTCCAAGTCTTCTCTGGGTTAAATCAGGTGCTGGCCACACAGATTCCTGCCCTGTGTCAGGCACATACATCCAGACATTCAGACTGACACACTTAAGTCTCAGATCAGAATGTATACACAGATTGCATGAGATTGGTGGAAAATACACAACATAGTTTGGCTTCTGGACCTAACTGACTCCTCATTAACAGTACGACCTTGGACAAGTCCCCTGACCCTGTTGCATGGGCTTGGGCCAAAGATTCCTCTTCCTAATCTAATCATCTCTAGCAAGGAAGGCCAAGATATGTTGCCCATAGATGCTGCAGTCCAGCTGTCTATGTTGGGATATGCTGTAACCTCTGCCATACAGAGTAAGCTTTAGTTAAACACTGGACCTGATGCACAGAAAAATACATCAAACTTATTTATGTCTTTTCTATAGTAAAGACTAGATGAATCATTTAAATGGGGCTACACAACACAAAAAGAAATATCCTGTTTGATTAGGCAGTATAAATAGTTGAACCAAGTCGTTTTGGTCTCCTGCCTTCCACACTGCTGCCTGAGCGATCTAAAACTGAGTACCTGCTAATTTTTCTCTTTACCAGATGAGGAGGCAGACAGAGAACCCCCACTGCCCATTTTGGGCTGAGCTTTGGCCCTCTGAGCTGCTGAATCCATAAAAGCATCAGTAATATAACTGTCTCTGCGGTCTTAGGACATTTAAGGGGAGGGACTTGTAAGCAGAAGAGAAATTGACAGATGTAGGTTTTTACTTAAATCCCATCCAAGTACATTTTACCAAGAGAAGGCTGAAAGGCTAATTGTGCTACTTGGGGATTCTGTAGACCCTATCTCCTCTCCAAAGCTACGATTTAAACCACTACCCCAGAAGGTGGGTGCCTGGCGGAGATCTTGCATACATGTGGTCCTAGTGGTGTCTCTGCACAGGGCTAGTTCAAACCAGAGCTGTCCACAGGCTCATTTGAATGCTTTCCTGCAGGCTCTGGAAGCAATGTGCTTGGTCATTCATAACACAGCCGAACGCTTCAGTGTAGCCCTCCTACACGGCTTGCCTACATCTAAAAACGCAAATCAAGAAAGATAACATAGTTTCTTTCCATTTGGCCAAAATACAGCCAATCCAGCCAGTAGTTAAAGGCTGGGGCATGGAACGATTTTCCAACAATGCCAACTTGATTTTGCATGCAGGGCTGAGGGAGAAGCTTTAGAAGCCATGACAAGGTTCAGAATCACTGTCTCCCAGGGGGAACTCAACGCGAGATGGATGGGAGCTCTTCAGAGAGGCACAGAGACCATGGGTCACTCTAATGGGGTACCATCTCGATGGACGCGCAGCCAGTATGGGAAAAGGACACTGCCGACCGACAGCCTCCCCTCTGGCCTATGGGTTGGGTTAAAAATTTAAAGAACACCCCTGGGAACAAGGCTGCGACTACCTGATATGCCTCAGGTGCAGCTCTAGGTGAAAGGCAGCAAAACGGTGTGTGGACAGGAGACAGAGCACAAATCAGGGAGGTGCTGTATGATGATGTCATCCTCTAGGACTAAGCTTCCTTAGTACTTTTAAAGCACTTAAAAAAACTCTAGTTGCTATAGCAACTTGATGCAGCTCTTAAAAGGGGATTTTTTTTTTGGAGGGGGTCATTTTATATCTCCAATCACCATAACAACATGATATAGCTTTTAAAGGGTATTTTTATCCAATTTGTGACTACTTTGGACTCAGGCCATATTTGCCTTTTCTATTTAAAATAATCAGATCAAGCATAACATATAAAAAGAATCACTGAAAGCAAGGAAGCCCTTTCACAGACTGTCCATGTCTGCTCGGAAAGATGTCTCTAGCTGCTCATACCTCTGTGGACGCATCTGCTCTCTGGGCCTCCAAGCAGCCCCATGCAGTTAGTTGGTGCCCCAGGCTCTGGGCTGGGACCAAAGCACCCAGAACCCACCCAGGGAAGGCATATCTAGGAAATTCTCACTTCTCAACCCAGTGAGTACACCCCTCGTCCCAAACTGCACCAGCAGGGGACAGTGCCTTGCAATGACTAGTTGACCAGTCAAGTTTCTCCCACACAGAGTCCTAACAGCGAAAGTGTGTATCTTTCTGTGCTCTGTGAGGTGAATACACGGGGAGGGGAGGAAGTTTCACAGGACTTCAAGAAAGGGGAAGGGGCCTGCCACGCAGGAAGGCAGAAGAGATGGTGTGGGCACACAGCAGGGTGGCTCCAGAATCTCTCCAAGAGGAGCTCAAAGGCTGCAAACAGGCCCAAAACGGGAAAATGGGGGGCATTTTGGGGGTAAAAACAAAACAAAACAAAAAAACTGTTTACACCAAAAATGATGAGAAGGGGTAGTGGAGGATATAGGGTGGACGCCCATGCTCCGGGCTACCCCTTGACACCACTACTGGTTGTAAGAAGCGGTGAAAGAACAAGGAAAACAGGGTAAGAAATTGGCCCAAAGGCTGGGGTGTGAGGAGCAAAGCCTGGGTGTGGGCTTCGGAACCAAGGCTCTCCGCTAACGGAGGTGGGGGGACTTCAAGGGAAGATGGGGAGGAAATCTAGAGAAAGAGTTTGGGGCAAGTGGTCACCCTACCCCGCGTAAAGGCCACTTGAGGGGAAACGCAGACTGAAAGAAAAAAAGTGGGAAAGAAGAAACAGATGCTGAGAGTGGGGGTAGGTGAAAGCTTTCCAAATCATCCGGGCGACCACACTGAGGCCAGGACGGGGGTGGAAAACAGGAAGGAACCAACGGCCCTTGATCCATATCCTCACAAATCCTTTTGCAGAGAGACACAGCCAAGGCGCGCGGAGGTTAGGACAAGGCGCCTGGAGGTTCTGGACCGGGGGACCAGGCTCTGACCATTCGGTCACCCCTGGATGGGCGCCCGTAGAAGGGCAGCTCAGGCCGCCTCCCGTGCCAAAAGCCAGGAAAGAGAGATGGGCAGGAGGAAGGGGGCGCGGAGAGGAGACAGAGGCAGCAGAAGGCAACAGGGCGCGGAAAGGGCAGGGAGGGGCCGGCCGCGGCAGCAGGAAGGGCGGCGAGGGGAAGCGCGCGAAGCGCACCGCTCACCTATGGTCGACACCACGGTGCCCACGAAGTAGAAGGCGCCCGGGAAGTCCCAGCGCGGGCGCAGCGCATCGGCGCGGACCCCCGCGGCCAGCGCGGCCTCGTAGTGCCGGAGGAAGGCGCGCAGCTCGGGCTCCGCCACGCCGTGCGCCGCGCTGAAGTTGCGCAACGTGGCGCCCCAGCGCGCGCGCGCCTCCGCCTCGCCGGGGCTCTCCAGCGCCGAGAAGACCGTGGCGCCCGCCACCAGGTAGAGGCCGATGAGCGCCGCCAGCAACACGAAGCGACCGGTGTCCTCGTCGAGGTGCGAGCGGCGACGGCAGCAGCAACAGCAGGAGGGGCGCGGCGGGCGGCGGCGGCGGGGAGGGGGCCGGGGGCCGCGCGAGGACATGGTCCGGAGCTCAGCCGCGGGGCTGGGGCGGCGCGCGGGGCCCGGGCCGCGACATCCCCCCGCCGGAGCTGGACGCGAGGCGAGCGGCCGAGGGTGGGGGCCGCCTCCCCGGGGCGCGGACTAGAGCTCTCAGGGCGCGAGGCCGGCGGGCGCCCGGGTGGGGGCGCTCACCTCCGCGCCCCGACGCCTCGCCGGCCCCCGCTGCTCTCGGCCCGCCGCCCTCGGGCGCGGGGCTCCGCAGCTAGGCCCTTGCTGCCCTTTGGCCGGCGTCCGCGGGGCCCCGGGCTGCATACTCCTTCCCACACAGGCCGCGGGCTGCGCGCGGGACGGGCCGCGGAGCCCGGGCGCCTAGGACAGGGACGCGAGCACCGGGCACACGGAGGGTCCCCGGGGGCGTCACGGGGGCGCCCCAGACCCGCAGGTCCTGGGCGCAGGCGGCACGGGAAGTCTCGCTTGCACCCCCGGGGCTGAGCGCACGGCGTCGGCCTCGGGGCCGTAGGGCCGATCCCAGTGCGAGGACGAAAGCGGTCCCTCCCCAGCTCCAGCAGAAGAGCCGCCGGGCGCCGAGAGGCGGAGCCAGCGGAGCCCGGGGCGGGGTGTTGGGGGAGGAGGGGGAGAGGGGGCGGCCCCAAGGCGCGGTACCGGGCAAGTGGCGGCTGCGGCGCCGGCGGCCACCCCGCGTAGAGTCTCGTCCTGCCCCTCCCTGCGCTCTGGCTCCGGAATGCCTATCTTGTCTGAAGCCTCCGGGAAACTTTGCCTAACTTGGCTGTTCTTCGAGCTCTCCCGGGCTGGGGGCCGCAGAACGCGAATTCCTGACCTCGGTCTTAGGGCTCTAGTCTGAGTTCCTCTCGCTCACTCCTGGGACCTGGGTCCACGCAGCGCTGGTACTAGCAGGGCCCCTCGGGAGCACGGCGCGATCCGGAGCGGGTGGAGCCAGCCGCTGCCCCCATCCCAGCGCGGTGAGGCGGCGTCAGCACCGCGGACAGCGCGTCTGCCGCAGGGCTGCAGGCAGAGAGCTCCCCGTTTCCGGAGCGCCCCAAGCTCCTCTACCTCCGAGTGCTGTCCTTTTCGTTGGGGAAGTGCGGCCGCCGCGCGAGGCAGCGCGCTGACAGGGTGGGGACGATGCGGAACGGACGGAGGAGGCGCGCGGTGGCTCAGGCCACCACGGCCAGGGACGCACAAGCTCGGGGTCTGCGTGCCTCCTCTAGTCTCCCTTGGGCGCCGATCCTTCCACCCGGGCCAGGGAGGCTGCACCCGCCCGACTGCGGCGGTGATGGAGGAGGCGCAGGAGAAGCAGGGAGGATGTGCGCTGGCGAGCCCGAAGGAGATGGATGGTCCGCAGTTGGGAAGAGCGGTGCCTTGCGCTGCGTTGGGCACTTCTCCACCGGACCGAGCTGGGCGCAAAGTTCTTAGGGAGAAACGCTGAGACAGCCGCCCTCTGCAGTCAGCCCCTTCTCCATCCCAACGCCTCACCCCCACTGACTACCCTCTGGGGCCTCCGGGAGGACCGTGATGCGCACCGTACAGAACAGACGACAGATAATACAGATAACGGTGGGGATCGTGCTTAAATGCCCCAGCTGGTGGGGGAGGGTGAACTGTGGCAAAATTCCGAGCTGCCCTCACCCCGGCCCCACTTGACCGCCCCAGCCCAGCCTCCTGGTAGGACGCTCTGTAGAGCTACGCGCTGAGTGAGACCTGCTAGAGTGGAGGTGGCTGCGGAAGTCCGCTGTGGGCCCTCAGAGGCTCGGTGTTGGTCCAGAACGAGCTATCCTGACCCGGCCTCTGAGCCCCACTGAAGGGAAGATGTCAGCATCTGGCTTGGGATGCGGATTGTACCACACCAGAGGAGGGTCCCGGAAATGCCCCCCCCCCCCATGGTGCACGCCTCTCTGGGCCTGTGCAGATGGAAAGAAATCCACCACCACCACTCAGAACTGGGCTTCCTGATGCTGGAGGGAGGGCACAATGGCTAGTTTTGCAGTAATCTTTTTAGGAGGTGCTGGAAAGGATTTGTATATAACTGGGAAGGACCTCTTATCCTCTGAAATCTGCCCACCTCCTTTGTGGAATACCCTGGGGCCTCCTTCGAGAAACAGGAACTCATGGGCATCGTTGCACTTTTGTTCTTAAAAACACTCTTCAGTTTCCTGTCCTGGGCTCTCCAGAGTATTGCCTCAGGCCCTGTTCCTGCAGCCCCCTCTGAGGACCACCTAGTCATGGAGCTCCGGGACTGAGTTCCACTGGGCTGGCTGTCTCTGTAGGAAGTCCAGAGAGGAGTCATTTCAAGAGTTGCCTGGGATCCTCCACATAGAGCTGAAGGGCACTGCCAGGCCTCTCGTGGCTATCTTTGCCCACACTCCAGAACAGGGACAGGTTGCCTTTGTGTAGTGTCCTGTGCCCAGGGGACCAGCTCCGGTCCTGCTGGCAGTGGGCCTGCCTTGCCCTCTGACTTGTTATTCTAGCTCGATTAGCAGCAAACCCCTGGCATCAGTTTCAACTCCGAATGACCTAATCAATTTATGTAATAGGAGAATGATGGCTTCCCTGCATGAGTCTTTTAGGAAACAAGCCCTGTGATGAATGTGGCTTTTGACCATGGAATCAATATTTAAGCCACTGACTGCCAGCTGGCCGGCCTCACAGCCACTGCCCCCCACCCCCCAGCTGCCACAGCAGCCTCCCGAGCATGGGGCTCGATACTGCAGAATCTGCCTGGGAGGTCCAGCATGACTGCTCCTGCTACCCATTGCTGTGAACATAGTCCAATCACCTCATGTGACTGATGCTTTTAAACCACAGGCTCCAGTGGCTCCGCCAAACTGTAGAAATGTAGTCTTTAAACCCTTGAGCCCTCCGTTCAAATCCTCAGTGAAGTGGTTCAAGACTTGCCTACAGGCTCTTCTCAAGTATTCTATTTCCACCCAACCACCAGGCCTTTGCCTGGTTTTTATGAACCTTATCGGACAGACATCTTCCTTCTCTCCAATTCTTAGATGTAGCTCAACTCAGGTTACACTTTTTCCAGAAAACTTTGCCTTTGTA
This sequence comes from Thryonomys swinderianus, assembly GCA_004025085.1. Taxonomy (NCBI): domain Eukaryota; kingdom Metazoa; phylum Chordata; class Mammalia; order Rodentia; family Thryonomyidae; genus Thryonomys; species Thryonomys swinderianus. The sequence continues at coordinate 23,598 of PVIC010024634.1, forward strand.
GGGCATTTAAATCCAGTCACTTTGATGCCATCATTTCTACCCCAAGCTTCTTGAATCTGCTGTGCGTTTGAGAATTTTAGACAAGACACTTGAACTAGTGAAGGCTCTTGCTTTTTGTCCTCTCTCCCTTTCTCTGTGCTTTTCTGTCTTATGAAAGAAAAAACAACACACCTCTTAAGAAAATTTCTAAAGAGGAACTTAAGCACATTTATTGCTTTAAAACAAAACCAACCAAAAAAACTGTTGTGAGAAAACCCCGCACCTGAGAACCAGCCACCAAAGGTGGTAGGTATTGAGAGACCAAAGAAAAATGCAGACAAATTTAGAATTACCAAAATGTAATTTATTAGACACAGAACTGTGTCTCAAACAGCAGCAAGATCATCAGGTTCTTGCAGCCCAGAAGATGAATGGAAGGAAGAAGATAGCCCATAGCTTATGATAATAAGCTTTACATATAAATAAACTATTGCTTAAATATATCAAAAATAATTTGTAAAATATTTCTAAAAACTATTTGTATAATAAAATAATTGCATTTTAAAAAGAAATAAAATACAATGCAGGAGTGTTACTCAGGAAAATCACGTAGGTCAAGTACAACCGCTGGCAGCCTCACTCCTGGGTGTGAACTAAGACAGACAGCAATGTGCATCCACACACAACTTGCACTCTGATTTGCAGGGAAGCAAAAAAAAAAAACCAAACAGGTTCATTCCCTGACGGATGGGAAAGTACACAATTTAGTGCATCTGTACAACGAAGTAGTCAGTTGTGAAAGGGAGTCGAATGCTGCTACAGGCTACAGTGCACATGAATCTAACTATTCCGAGGGGAAGAAGCCAGACACAAAGCACCACGTGTTGTATGACTGATTCCATTTGAACAGTTCTTCGTCCAGAACAAATTCCTAAAGATGGGAGTTGGTAGTTGTGGGGCTTAAGGAAAAATAAGAATGGAAAATGTTCATGGGTCTGAAGTTTCTTTGGAGGCAAGGATTACTGCACAGTTTGTAACAGATTAAGAAGCATCAACTGTTATACTTTCGTTTTGTTTTTTGTTTGAGACAAGGCCTCAATAAGTAGCTCAGTCTGGCTTTACTTAAGTCTGAGGGGACCCTCTTGCTTCAGCTTCCTGAGTGCTGAGATTATACGCATGCACTACCACACCTGACTTCAGATTATATACTTTTTTTTTTTTTTAATTTTTGAGACAGGGTCTCGCTTTGTAGTTCAGGCTGGCCCTGAGCTCACTATGGTGCCCAGGCAAGCCGCTGCGAACTCAGCAATCCTCCTGTCTCTGCCTCCCGAGTGCTGGGATTACAGGCATGAGCCACCACGTCCGGCATTGTGGTATGCGGTGTTAATTGTTGGTGGGCATGTCTCCACGCCCAGCATTATATGTGGTTACCGGGGATTGAACTCAGGTCCTTGCGCTTGTGAGGCTGGCGCCAGAACCACTGAGCTAACCCTCCGGCCCCAGATTATATACTTTTGAAGAATTTTTGTTTTGTTTTTGAGATAGGGTCTTGCTTTGTAGTTCAAGGCAGGCAAAGCCTTGAACTCAGCAATCCTGCCTCTGCCTCCTGAGTGCTGGTATTACAAGTGTGAGCCACCATGCCCAACTCAAATCATATACTTTAAACAACCTAAATGTGAGGAACATGAACTGCTACTCACAAAGCTGTTAAAAGTATGAGTGCGGGGGGCCGGAGATTTAGCTCAGTGGTTCCAGCGCCTGCCTTGCAAGTGCAAGGTCCTGAGTTCAATCCCGGTAACTACATACAGTGCCGGGCATGGTGGCTCACGCCTGTAATCTCAGCACTCGAGAGGCAGAGACAGGAGGATTGCTGAGTTCGGGGCTTGCCTGGGCTACGTAGTGAGCTCAGGGCCAGCCTGAACTACAAAGCGAGAACCTGTCTCCAAAAAAAAAAATGTCTTGAGTGTGACAATTGAGCAAATCTTTATTTAAAAATGTAAGTAGAAAACAATTAATCTCAGGGAAAATAATTTCTTTAAATCAAAAAAATGAAGAAAGGGCCGGAGGGTTAGCTCAGTGGTTCCGGCGCCTGCCTTGCAAGCGTAAGGACCTGAGTTCGATCCCCGGTTACCACATATAATGCTGGGCGTGGTGGCTCACGCCTGTAATCCCAGCACTCGGGAGGCAGAGACGGGAGGATTGCTGAGTTCGCGGCGGCTTGCCTGGACACCATAGTGAGCTCAGGGCCAGCCTGAACTACAAAGCAAGACCCTGTCTCCAAAAAAGCAAAAAAAAAAAAAA
>PVIC010024635.1:0-25857 GCA_004025085.1 Thryonomys swinderianus
GGGCGGTCGAGAGCAAGGAAGGCAAAACCTTCACAACAATAAGTGTAAATGGCTCAGATTCCTCCTTTAAAAGGCACAAGGTGTTACAGTAGATGTTTATAGGAGAAAAAATAAGGTAAAAGGACAGTAAGTCTTCAATTTAGGAACTCTTGAGTTGGTGAACTTTCACAGTACACTGCGTGAGATTCACTCTGTCGGCTCACAGATGAATCCTAGTCACAAACGATTCTCCTGGAACAGGACTCACTCCTCAGATGAGAACTTTCAAGTGCAGTTTCCCCCAGGATCAGTGGGCTTTGGTCTTGACCCTTGAGTATGCCAAACTCCACACCTGCTCAGCCTCCTGGGGCACCATCTCTGAGCATAACCAGCACACCCCTCCCCATAGGTCTTAAATCTCACTGGGGCTACTTATAATCCCTAACATAATGGCAGCTCTATGTAAAGAGCCACTATGGTGTACAGTTTAGGGAATAATGGCAGGAAAGGAGCCCACACAGATTGAGTATAAATGTGACTTTTTTTCCCCAAATGTTTTCAGTTGTGGATGGCTGAATCCAGGCCTGCAGGGGCTGAGGGTACAGATGGTTGTCTGCATGAAAGACTAAAAGTAGAATCAAGTAATTTCCATCCTGTTTTCTATGAAAGGAAAAGGGTCCACATTTGAAAATGCAATGTGAAAAGCAAACTTTTCACCAAGATAAAACTTGCTTATTATTTTTAAAAATAATAATAAAATGAAGATAAAGCAATACAATATATACAAAATAGAGTGAGAAAAAAACCCAAAAACTAGCAGTAACACAGGGACAAACAAAAACACAGCACATTTTCATATCTGCATGTCCATGTGTAAATATAGAAAATAAATTGAGTACATAGATCTGACAGTCTTGTTAAACCAATTCAGTCTGACCAGGAATGAAGCTTGTGTCTTAGTCTTTTTCAGGCCACTAAAAGAAAATGCTATAACTTAGAGGATTTATGAACAATAGGAATTTATTTCTCACAGCGCAGGGGCCAGGAGTCTGGTGTCAAGGTGTGGCTGATTCCGTGTCTGGTGAGGGCCACTTCCTACATGACGCCTCCTTGCTACGTCCTCACACAGGGAAGGGCAGAGAACTCTCGAGAGTCTTTTTTCATATGTTCTTGTGTCCCTCAGGTTTTTGTGGCTGTGACAAATACCGGACAAAAACACATATTTTGTCTCACGGTTGCAGAGGGTTCAGTCCATGGTCGTCAGCGCCCAGGCTGAGCCAAGGAAGGAACATCATGGCAGGAGGGTGCGGCGGAGGAAAGCTGCTTGCCTCATGGTGGCAGGAAGTAGTGATGGTGAAAGGACAAAGGGGAGGGACCCAGAGGCCAGACACAGGCCCAGAGGCCACAGCACCAGTGTGCTCCCTTCAACGAGGGCTCGTGTCCTGTTTCTTCACCCCTGATAATGCCGTCGGTGTGTGGGTTGTGGTCCACGTGCTGAAGTAGCCTTCATGATCCATTCAGCTCCCAAAGGCCTCGGCAATTAGGCCTTTAACGCTGGATTGTATGGTTTGGGTTTGAAATGGCCACAAAACCACTTCAAACACCACGTAGTAACAGTTACCTTACAGTACAAAGTGTATGTAAAATAAAGTAAGTCCAAATAGGACTCAAAATCGGAGGAAAAGAAAACAGGACTTCCTGACTCGATAGCTATCTTCTCTCAGTGAGTTTCATAAATTATTTTAGAAACCTGTGTGCTCAAGCCAGACATGGGTACTCAGGGCCGATGTGCATGACTGCCTGGACAGATCTTAGTTTGCCTGTAAATACTGCTTTAGGATAGAAGTGGAAAAATGATTTGTTAGATTCTGAGTCAAATGTTCAAAGATGAGGGATTGGTTTCTTCCAGTGCAGGGACCCAGGTGGTTTGGGAACCCTTCAGAGCCTGCCCCCCGTACCTAAGCACGCACATGCATGGGTGTGTGCGTGGGAAAAGTCTGTGACCCTGAGGCACCTCCATCTTCTTGGAGGTGGGCCTGGTTTTTGGAAACAGCCTAGAGAAATTCAGAGCGCAGCATGCTGAACACGCGTGGAGATTTGTCTTGTTAATGGTGTCATTACCAAAGCAGGTAGAGCGAGGTGAGATTGATTTCCATGCGTAATCTGCAGGCTACCTTGAAAAGGAATTTATAAAAATGACATTAATAGCAATGCTGTGGTTAAACCAAGCATAAAACACTCCAAGGCCTTGGGTTTGAAGGAAAACATTCATCTGAGTTAAAAACTTTTATACATTGTTCAGAGAGTTGGATGCTGTTGTTTTATAGCTTATTTCATCCTGTTAAAAAACAGAAAAATGCTACTACTTCTCTGATTATAAAAGTATACATAGAAATAATTCTATAGAAAAACATAAGGGGACACAGAAAAAAGGTTTCTCATAATTATCTTTCAGAAATATTCATAGTTTACATATTGTCTGAAACCCTTTATTTTTGTTTAAATTGCAGACCTTTTGCTAGGAGGTGGATTTTTGCAGATGGTTGAATCCTCCAGATTTCTTCCCAATCTTAGTGTACTGAGTGAATGAGTAAAGATTTTATCTTTTCAATAAAACAAATTTTACTTTTATGTTAATGTGTGTATGAGAGAGAAAGAGAGAGAGAGAGAGAGAGGGAGGGAGGGAGGGAGGGAGAGGGAAAGAGAGAGAGAGGGAGAGATTATAGATTGAACCAAAGACTCTTCCACTGAACAACATCTCAAAACCTTTTGATTTTGTATTTTAGATAGGGTCACACCAAATTGCCCCAGTGGACGTGAAGTTGGAATCCTCCTGCCTCAGCCTCCCAGAGTGCTGAGATAATATGTGCACACCACCATCCCTGGCTCAGAAATCATTTTGAGGGGCCGGAGGGTTAGCTCAGTGGTTCTGGCGCCTGCCTCGCAAGCGCAAGGTCCTGAGTTGGATCCCTGGTAACCACATACAATGCTGGGTGTGGAGACACGCCCACCAACAATCAACACCGCATACCACAATGCCGGATGTGGTGGCTCACGCCTGTAATCCCAGCACTCCGGAGGCAGAGACAGGAGGATTCCTGAGTTCGCGGCGGCTTGCCTGGGCACCATAGTGAGCTCAGGGCCAGCCTGAACTACAAAGCGAGACCCTGTCTCAAAAAGCAAAAAAAAAAAAAAAAATCATTTTGAGGAAACAAGCATCTCTGTGGCTGTGTCCAAGTAGAATGGTCCTGCCTTTATTCATCACTAGGACAAATGTCAGGAGAAGGTTTTTTCATTTAAATGGAAATATTTTTAAAATAGTTTATAAGAATACAGACTTTAGGGCTGGAGATTTAGCTCAGTGGTTCTGGCGCCTGAAGTCCTGAGTTCGATCTGGTAACCATATACAGTGCTGGGTGTGGTGACTCACGCCCACCAGCCATCAGTACCACATACCACAGTGCCGGGCGTGGTGGCTCACGCCTGTCATCCCAGCACTCCCGAGGCAGAGGCAGGAGGATTGCTGAGTTCCAGGCTTGCCTGGGCTACAATAAGCTCAGGGCCAGCCTGAACTACAAAGCGAGACCCTGTCTCAAAAAAAAAAAGAATACAGACTTTAAATAACCTCAGATTGGACATAATAGTGCATTTTTCTTACTCACAGGATTGGGAACATTGCCCTTGATAATTATGATTTTAGAGCATAACTTGACTGCATGGTATGGTTCTCTCATAATGAACCATAATTTGAGCAGCCAGCAATGCTCTCCTTACCTTTTAGATGACTTTCTTTGTTGTGGGATTGTTTTAGAGACAAAACTGCTGCCACGTGTGCTGGCACGTGTCTATAATCCTAGCACTTGGGAGACTGAGGCAGGAGGATCTCCACAAGTTTGAGATCAGCCTGAACCACATACTGTGTCTCAAAAAACAAAACAAAAACAAAAACACCCCACCCCTCCCTGAAAAGAAAAGAATTTCTTTGAGCACCGTCATGAATCGATCTCGGCAGACCTAGCTGTGAACGTTTGCCCCACCCCGAGTTCACATACCCAAGTCTTGGTCCCCTGCACCACAACCTGTGACCCAGCGGCACATCTGCGGCCAGCCAGCGTGCCTGACCCGGGAACGCGTTTTCTTAAAACACACGAGGGAGGTCATCGAATTGTGGAGGTCATCGTCCCTTGGGAGACCTGGGGACCGTAACAGATGGCCACGCCACCCCTGAGGGCACACACGTGGCCAGGAGAGCAGAGCTGAAGTCTCTCTGTAGGGCACCTCGCCCGCAGCCCACCCCTGACCCCCTATCCTTCCCACCGCCATTGTCCTGGAGTCTGGGGCCCCCAAAGAGACGCAGACCCCGTAGACAGAGAGACGGAAAGGCAGACAGAGAGGAGACCGAGACCATGGACCCTGAGCCATGTCGCGGGGCCCACGTGAGCCAGCCGCCCTGGGGTCACTGCAGAGCACAAACCGCCTTGTTGGGTGGTGCTATCCAGGTGCCAGGGTCTCGCTGCACCCCGACTTTCTCCACCCACTTAGGGTGGAGGGCAGATTTTAAGGATGTCGCCACGGGAGGCAGAGGCCAGGGCTCCACCAGTCCCGCGGTGCTGCCTAGCGGCTCCTACGATCACGGCACCCGCTGGCCCCATCAGCCCCACACCCCACAGCAACGCGCGGTGGGCAGGTCCTGGGCCACCGCCCACCGACGCCAGGGCCTCGCTGGAGACCCACAGCCCCCTGCGGGCCAGGGCCCCTGAAGGGCACCACTGCTGGCTGGGCACAGCGGGTGCTCCGGGGCATCGGCTGGTTCGATAGCTCCGTGTGGAGGCGTGGGGGGCACCTCTGTCACCGCGGCTCCCACGTGGTGGACGGCTGGTCCTGGGTGCCAGCAGCAGCCAGGGAGCTCCGTGGCGCCGGAACGGGCCGCGTTCTTGGAGTTCTGCCCTCTGGAAGGCGGCCTGTGTCCTCCGTGGAGAGACCCCGCGGCATAACTAACTCCCAGCCACCCAGAAAGCCATGTCACCCACTTCGGATGCCGCTCAGCTCTGCAAGGAAGGGTCCAAGAAAATGCCAATCACACCAGACCACAGGAAGAGCTGCGGTGAGGGGAGGGGGGTGGGGTGCCTCCACATGGCGGGCACCACCTCCACTTCCTGCCACCAAGGAGGCCACAAGCCCGTGGCCACTGAGTCCCTAAGACGTGCAGCTGGAAGCCAAGCTCCTCTAAAATCAAATTTACACTCAATAATTAAAGCAGCCTGGCCGCCACCGAGCGAGCCCAGCTCCCAGAGGGCGATGCTGTGCGACAGACAAGACTTCATTCACTGCCGGCAGCAAGGACTGTGCCGGGTCACGGTGCCGCTAAACTGCCTTCCACCCCTCCCCCACCCGCACCCCGAAAGACGGCGAAGATGTCACTGGGAGCCGCTGCCCCAGCAGGGTCTCCCGGGTCGGGCTCCGCCTTGCTTCAGAGGTGTAAGCCCCTTGAGACAGGAAAATAAAAACCACTCTTCAAATATTTCCAGAAACACGTGCCGCCTCGGTTCCGATCGCTGATGTCTAAACGCGGGGTGACAGGCAGAGCCGCTTGCGGGTGGCGTCCAATCCTGTGGCACAGGAGCCTTTCTGATGCTCCTTTCGGGATCCTCCAGGCGGCTTTGAAAGGGGTGCAGGGCTTCAGACAAAGTAAAGGCCGCGCGTCCCTGCCGGGGCTGGAGGGCGGCGTCACTGAGAGTGCCTGGTGGCCGGGTGCTGTGTGACCCGTGCATGGCCCAGGTCGCCCGGGCGCCAGCTCTGCCGGGTGCCACCTGGCCGCTTGCTCTGGGATGGCAGCACATGGCAGAAGTGAGCTGACCACCCCAGCGAGCCCTGCCGTGAGCAGCGGCAATGCACGGGGTGCGAGTGAGCGGCAGCCATGTGGCCCCAGTCCTGAGACACCCAGGCCCCGGATGTCATGGACAGAGAGATGCCAGCGAGGTGGTGCCCTGGATGCCCTGAGCACCATGTAGCAGAAGGAACCAGGTAGGAAGGCTGCGGAGCACGGGCCCTGCCCGCTGAGGAGAGGGAGCCTGTGGGCACAGCCCTGAGCCAGAAGCAAGGGCAGAGGCTGCCGTCTCCATCTCCACCTCCATGCAGGGCAGAGCTCCAGCACCCTGACCCGTGTGTGCCCACAGCCCACGGCTCACAGACCTGCCAGGGGCGGGCGCCGGGCCCCAGCACAGCGGCACAGGCCCAGAACAGGGTCATGCAGAGGACGCGGGGAACAAGGCCCCAGTGTGGCTCCTGGCTGGGAGGCCTGGCTGCTGCGCAGGGCTGGCACAGCCACCTCGGGAAGTTGTGAAAGCGGCATTGTGGATGGCTGGGCGTGGGGGACCTGGGCACCGCGGATTCCTGCCTCGAGTGCCCTTGATCCAAATGACCCTGCGCGCTGGAAGAGGGAACCCGAGAGCCTCGCCGACGGCTGTGCTCCCAGGGCAGGAGCTGGAAATACCATTCATTCTGCAAATATTGACAGAGGGCTGTGCACGGCAGGGACGGAGCCTCGCGTCTATCCAAAGGCAGGTTGGCAGTGCGGGGCATTCGCTAGGAGCTCTCCTGAGACTCTTCTGTGCGTGTGCTGTGGCGGGCACTGTTTCAGAGCTGGTGCTGAGGGGTGCCCGGCACCTCCGGGCACACGAGCCAGCTCAAAGTGCAGAGTCACCGGGAAATGGTGAGCGGGAGGGGTCAGTGTCCTCGGGAGATAACCAAACGGGGAGGGGAGCTGGGAGGGACTTGGGGTGGCACAGGCGTTTCCTCTGAGCAGGCCGTGGGCGGAGCAGGGCCCAGACGTGGCCAGGCGGGGTTGAAGTGGACACAGACCTCTGTTCTGTAGGACCAGCGTCCCAGAGCAGTGAACCGTCACCTAGTAAGGAAGTCACATTAAACGTGACAAGGTGACAGAACGCAGTGGAAATTTTACAAAGAGCAGCATGAGGAAAGAGCCTGGAAGGAGAGAGGCAGGGCTGGGTGGAGGAAGCCGGGCCAGCTGACTGTGGGCGCGGAAGCTGAGCACGGAGCCCCCAGGCCGACGAACCCTGAGGAGCCCTGGCAGTCCGTCCTCAGCACTGAACTCACTGCACATCTTGGGTGATAACAGGAACCAGGCTCGGGGCCACCCAGAGCCTCCTCGCGGCTCCCTGTGCCAGCTCGGAACCATCTGGAGACGGAGGTCTTTTCTGAGGTCATCTGCGCGCCAGCCCTATCGTACCCATGGGCGCTTGCTCTTCACTAGTGAGGGTCCTCACTGCGCAGGCACAAACGCCACCTCCCCATCACTAGACCTAGCAGCGCTCGCACGGCGTGAGGACCGAGCCCAGGGACAGGCCGGCTCCACAGAGCTGACCTCACGGCCTGTCTCCTGCGGCCCCGAGGCTAAGAGTATCCTGAACACAAATGTCTGTGGTCAGTTTGTGATGAGAAACAGTGCCAGACTCCAACTCAGCAAAATAGGGTTCTCCTGCTTCCCAGGGGGAATTCCATTTTCTTATGGGTAGGTTTTATGAGAAAACATGACCCTGGGTTATTATATTTTGAATTTTGTCAAATGTTAGGGAAATTTGTCCCGTCGCCTCTTACATAAGAATCTACATTCTGTTCTTGATTTTGTCTCTTGGCTCTCAAAGCCTGAAACGATACCTGAGGACTTCTGGAGGAGGTCAGCTGAACGTACTATAAGATGGAAGGTCGGAAGCGCTGGTGTGGTGCTTTTGAGCCTCCTGGTCCCGAAAGACTTCGTCTGAGGTTCCCCCAGCTCCCCAAGCACATCCGTCTCCCGCGCCTCAGCCCAGTGGGCTGCACTCCCGCCCGCCGGGCACGGAACAGGCCATGGGCGTCCTCCCTGGACCGAAGGCTCACACACTCTGTTGGTACCACAGGACTTGCCTTTCGGGCCTTGGGCTCGCTGGGCCCCCAAGTGCGACCTTCAGTGGCCGAGGGGCACGTGGTGGCCTCTTACCCTGAGCATGACCACAGCCCTGCCGTCCAGGGCCGTCGCGTGCTCTCTAGGGCGGGACATCCCTGCTTCTCCCCTGGGGTGGCGAGCGGTGATCTGCACAGTGACCCCTCTAGGCCGATGGGTGGGCGGATGAATAATGGACGACGGACGGGCAGATGATGCATGGTGGATGGATGCAGAATGGTGACGGCTGGCTGGATGGCTGTGGATGGACAGATGGACGGATGGCGGAGTCCGCCGGGCTCTACACCCAGCTCCGTTTGCGCTGTGCCACTGTGGCTCCCTCCCCCCGCCCAGCCAGCGGCTCCTTCAGAGTGTGGCCCCAGAGGCTGCTGCCCACACCCCACACGGCCTCTTCTGTGTCCCGCCTGGCACCGTGAACCCCGTATCCTGCCGGCTGGTTCTAAGATCTTCTTGACAGCTTGACTCGGCCCCTCAGCCCAGGCTCCTGGCTCTAAGAAAGAGAAGTGACTTTGTCCAAGTGTGGAGGCCGAACATGCCCAGGGCTGTCTGTCCACACGCTGCCCTGGTGACCCTCGGCTTATGAAAAGCCCTGTGTGCGGGGCTGGGACGCCTTCGGGTGAGGGCCGCGCTTCTTACCAGACGCAGGGGTTTACAGGGCACCTGAGCAAACAGGCTGGGGAGCCGGCGGTGAGGGCAGCGCGTCTTCGGGGAAGGGCGGGGAGTGCGCCCCAGGCTGAGGACAAACACTGGGCCCTTTGTGCTCCTCCGCAGCTGGGCAGGGCTGGAGGGCCGCAGGCCGAGCTGGCTCGCCTCCCCTGCGCCCAGGGAAGCCAGGCCCGCGCTGTGTTGACTCGGGCGCTAACATGAAGGGGCCGTTGTCTGAAACTCCGGCAAGGTGGCCACTTATCAGTCAGCATCTCTGGGCTTCCGCCACACTGCCGCCAGCCGGGGGGGGGGGGTGCATGTGGGGGGCAGCACACCGACGACGCGGCTGGAGGGGCCCTCGGCCTCTGGGAGGGGCGGGAAGGGGTGCAGGGCAGCCACTGGCATGCGCATGCCAGGCTAACCAGGCCGGATGCGGTGACTTTCAGGGGCCACAGAACCTGGGGGGGACCCCCTGGCAGTGTGGCTTCACCACCCCTTCCTCCTGGAGTGGAGTCTTGCTCGGCTCCCTTGAACTTGGGCTCATCACGTGACTCACTTTGACCAATAGGACGAGCCAGGAGTGCCATCCGGGGCCATAAGGTGCTGCGCAGCTTCCCTGCTCCCAGCAGAGTCCCGGAGAGCCCGGACGCCGAGCGGCCGCCTCAGACAGGCCGCCCCCAGGCAGGCTGAAGTCCGGTGTCAGTCCCTGTGCTCAAGGGACTCCCACTGGTTTACTGATCGCCTGGAACCCCAGGAGCTGTGCTGCAGAGGGGCCCCTGGGCATGAACTCTGGCGCTAGAGACGACACACAGCGTGTGTGTCGCAGACACTGTGTATTCCGGGGCCCTGGCAAGGACTGGGGGTCGGGGACCTGTTGCTCTGGATCAGGGGGACCACAGTGCACTGGCCTTTGTAGCCACAATGTTTGGACCGCAGACCGCAGTGTGGACCAGCAGGTGACGGCCATGTCCCGGGCCGAGGCAGGAGCTGCGGGGTGGGCCCAAGGCACTGGGGCCAGAAAACGAGGCGCCATTTGGGGTGTAAATAAAACCAGCCACGTTCAGCAAACACTCAGCTTGGAGGCGCTCTTTTAAATGCTATTTTGAGACGGGATCTCACTGTATAGACCAGATGGGCCTCAAACTTCCAGCGATACTCCTGCCTCAGCCTCCCATGGGCTGGGCATACAGGTGTGCACCACCGTGCCCACCTCGATTTTCCACTTTTATAACTCAGCCTCTCTCAGGACTTCTCAACACCCCAACCTTCCTCCAGGCTGCTGGCCACAAGGGCAAATTCATTGACGGTGTCGAAATAGCCTTTGGGCAGAGGAGTGGGGGTTGTTCATGCGTCTCCCTGCGCCATCCGCCTGCTCAGAAGTCCTGGCTGGAAGACGAGACGCACCAGGACGTGGGGACACCGTGCCGGCCGCCCCGGCTGCAGCTTCTCTGTCTCCCCAGCGGCTGCTCCACGCAGAAATCCTGCCTGGGCTATTTCAGGAAAATCAAGGGCGTTTTTTTCTGAGCTTTCACGGAGGCTGACAGATGGACCTAGATTTGTGCACCGGCCCGGAGACGCTTTTCCTGCGTCAGGCCTGAGGCTGAACTTGTCCCTTCCACGAATACCTAGTGAAAGCCTGCCTGCCGCTCGGCGCCCGCCCAGGTGCCAGAGACGAATCAGTGTATGTTTACGGGATGCACCTTACGCACTGCGGTGTGCAAAGGTATGAGGGGACCCAGACACAGGACCTGCAGCCCCTGAAGGCCACTTGGGGTCCCCCACAGGGAACACATTAGTGAGAAGGGCCCCGGCCACCAGCCCCAAAGGAGAAAAGCCTCAAAAGAACAAAAAGAAAAGGGTGCCTGTGTAAGAGCAGAGGGCGTGAGCTGTGCAGCGGACGGGGTGCTGGTGCCCAGCCGCCTGTCCCCTCTCCCAGGAGGACCCAGAGCCGAGGGCTCGTCAGGGTGTGGCGATTCCAGATCAGAGTCTGAATCGGACACTCAGACCGAAGGAAAGCCAGGGGAGAGTTTAAACAAGGGCTGAGCAGTTGATGTCTCTCAGAGCTTATTCCTGCACAGGGGATTGCGGGTTACAGCGGAGCTGTGGGGCTGACCAGGCAGGGTGGGCACCTGGCACGGGGGAGCCGGCAGCCCGTCAGAACCCTAGGTTACTGCTTTCGTTCCACGGAGGAGGAAAGTGAGAGTGAGGGGTGGCCTCGTGGGGCCGTGGGGGCTTGGGCGCCACCTCCTGGGCCCCCCACGGCCCATCCTGGGGACCAGGGTAGAGGCAGCCGTGTCCGAGGGGCTCAGCTCTCCTGCCACGTCGGCAGAGGAAAGGCCTTTGCCCCCAAGGTCCCCGACTGGGTCCAGAGCCTGCCGCTCACCCCAGGCTTCCTCTTCAAGTAAACGGGGCCTCTGTGAGCCACTCGTGTGGCCCGTGGCCTGAGCACGGAGAGACGCTCGGAGACCCCGTGTCCGCGCATGTCAGCCAGGGACAAAGGTCCCTGCCGGACCCGACCTCGCCGTGTCGCCTCCAGCAGACGCAGTGATGGGAGTGGACACCGGGGCACCTGTGTGCGATGGCACCCGTGGCTTCTTTCCCTCCTGTTACCCCCTTTCCGATCGTCACAGCTCGTCGTCCAGCCGGCTGGCTTATCCAGCACGACACTGAATAATGGAGCTGTTGCAGGAGTCCCGTGTGGTCCCTGAACTCTCGCGGAATCTTCCATGTCTGCACCACCGACTATGGTGCCCGCCTTTAAGATACACTGTCTGTATCGTAGAGAGGAAAACCATTTTCTGCTTTAAGTCTTTCCACTATTAACTTATTTTCGTATTTTTAATAAACAAGGAACATGAAAGTGTTCTCTGCTGAGAAATCGCCCCTCTTCCCGTCCCGGACAGACGCAGGCCCCTCTTTCCCGGGACCCTGCTGGTCTCTTCTCCGGCCCTCTGGAGCTGGGTCGCGCCTGGTGAGGGCGCTGTCTGCCAGGACGGACTCCGGGACGCCGAGAGCAGGGAGGCCCGTGGCCCCCTGCCCCGTGGGCTGGCAGGGACCGTCAAGCCCAGAGGCAGGCCGGGTCGGTGCCCTGCTCTCCCGCTGGCCCCTCAGAGCAACGCCAAACCGCGTTCCCAGCGAGCGTTCGGCGACGCCCGGCCGGCTCGCGTATCTCCTCCTGCGCCTCCCTCCTCCACCTCCACGACCTTGTCCACATTTTCAGGTATTTGTCCCAGCAGCTCCCCACTTCTTACACCTTCTCCCTCCCCTCTCCTTTAAAAACTTATATCATTATTACTATTATTATTATTCTTATTCTTGGGACGAGGAGGTTTCACTATGTCGCCCAGGCTGGCCTTGAACTCGCAGTGACCCTCCTGCCTCAGCCTCCCGGATGCTGGGATTTCAGGTGCACACCAGTGTGCCTACTTTACATTCTCTAGTTTTTGATGTTTCATGGGTCATACTTTCTGCGACTCATCCTTTGCACACAGACCTGAAGCTGTCCCCAGCGCAGCGTCCTGGCCGGTTTGAGCCAGGTCTGAGCGCCGCTCCGCGCCTGGCCTGGCATCGCGGGAGCCGCGCTGCAGGGGAAGAGCTTCTCCTCTCGTGGCAATCCATGTCCCGAGTCCCAGGGCGCCGCGGCCACCTCCTCCGCTCTGTCCTCCAGCGACGGTCTCCGTCTGGGGGCACATCCCGGGCTCTGTGCCCCCCTAAGCTGCTCGTCTGGCTTGGGGCTGGCCAGCTCCGGCTCCTCCCGAAGTCCCCGTCCCGCGTCTAACGGTTTCATTGTCCAACCGCGTCTCCTGGAATCTTATTGACCATGTAAGGCAGCGGGCTGCAGTCTACTCCCGTTTCCCGTAGTAACTCTCTCCCCGAAGTGTCTTTGCTCCTGCGGTGAAGGCCCCCCTCTCTCTCCCATCCAGGGCATTTTGTAGAAAGCGAGTCCCCACTTTTGGCCGCAGAAAGGAGCCTGCTGGGTGCTCAGGGCCGAGTGTGGGCGGCTCCTGGGGTCCTCCGCGCCCACCTGCTTGCTATCGGACCCCTCGCTTGGGAGAGTCCACAGCTTTGGCTGTGAAGCCCCAGCCCACAGCCAAGTTCCCGCCTGGCAGCTGCGGCCTCTTCCCCTCCCGCCGCCGGCATCCAGAGGAAATTTATTCACAGATAATTTGAAACAGTGTGAAGCGGTTCTTGCGCCAGAGAGCACAGATGAAAGCCACAGGCCCCGGGGGAGCGCCCCGCCACGGTTCCTGTCTTCACCCCTCCTTTCTGCCAACCTGACCTCCGGAAAGTGATGCCCAGCCACGACGGCAGGAAAGGGCTGCCAGTCCCTGGTGGCCGCGGGACACAGCCCCGTGCTGTCCCCGAGACGGCTCAGCGGTGGCCCGAGTCAGCAGCACGGGACTGCGAGGCGGGTGAGCCTTCCTGCCGTCCCGGCCCCGCGTGGCCCTCATCCTCCCGCGGTGACGGGCAGACGGGCCTTGTCCCCCCAAGCGCCGGGGCAGCCGGCTCTCCCTGGGCCTCGGGCATGGCCCAGAGCGCCGACTGGCCCGTCTCTGCGCTCCGTCCTCCGCGCTCCTTCCCACGTCCTTCGTGCACTTTCGGACACCGAGAGCGGAGGGCAGACCCACCCCCGGGCTCTGCCTCTGTCCGCGGGGACCCGCTGGCGCCTGTCCAGGGATCCGCCCTGTCGGCGGGGCCTGCTTTGGAGCTTCCCTGACAAAGATGCCTCGGTGTTTTTCCATGCGACAAAAGTCTCTAAACAGAAGCACCGTCTCCCAAGCCCCTCTGCACACTTGGCTCCCGCCGCTTCCCGGGGCGGCCCTGGTGCTCTCCAGGCCGGGATGGCACGGCCCGGATGGCTGGGGGGCAGCTGTGCTCCCCACCTCCGGCTCTGCCGGGCCCCTGCGGCTGCGCCATCCCTGCTACTGGCATGGTGACCTAAGGTCCTCACCCCTCAGCTGGCACCCAGCTCTCTTCCCTGTTTCCGATTCGGAGCCCAGCCTTAAGGCCTCGCGTTTGGGCTGGCACTGTGGCATGAGAGACTGTGGTGGGCTTGCATGCAGGGCACAGACACATGTGACCTGTACTCAGAAAGTCAGGGCCTCCAGCCAGCAGTGTGTGTGCCCAGCACGGTGGGGGTGGGGGTGGGCACCAGTGGCTGGTCGTCAACAGCCACACCCAGCAATGACGACCACCTTTTGACCAGCTGTGGCGGTGCACACACCTGTAGACCAGCTCTCAGGAGCCTGAGGCAGGAGGGTTGCTGTAACTTAGAGGCCACGCAGTGAATTCAAGTTCTGTCTGAACTGCATAATCAGACCCTGCCTTAAAAAAAAAAAAAGGCAAATAAACAAACAAAAACCTTTAGAGAGAACTGATAATGTGTGTATCAAAAAGTTTTGGGAAACCAATGTATTTTTTTCCTCCCGCAGTGGGTTTCTGTTATGCTTTCCCCAGGTTCCCACCTGACTCCCCTGAGTACCCACGTCAGACAAGTCTTGTTCTCGCCTTGTGGATGAGCTGCAGACACCAGCCGGAGGCATTAGCGGTTTTCAAGTTCCTCCTGTCTCTAAAGAGCTCTCCTTACCCGGCCACCGCGGCTCAAGTGTCCGCAGCGCCACTGTGTCGAGGAAATGACCCAAGGGAGAGGAAGCGACGCCACTCACCCGTCGCCTCCGTGCCCTGGACCTCCACTGAGCAGTTCCTCAGGTGTCTTTCTTTTCCACAAACACAACCCAGATGATCAGAGAGGTTAAGCAGCCCCTCCAAGTCACACAGCCGGGGAGTCAGAGAGCTGGAATGCGGCTCTGGAGCCCGTGCTTTCTCCCTGTGCCGCCTGAGCTCACCGGGGGAGACAGACTTTGGAGAGAGGAGCGAGTGGGTCACGTAAAGGAATTGCCGATGCTGGCCTTTGCCGGTGGCTGGACCGCCGCGCGCACCGCGGGCTCTCCCTGCGGCAGCTCGAACCGGCGGTCCCCACGGCTGCTGTGCTGGCAGAGGACCGGGCTCGCAGAAGCCAACGCCTAGATGTGACAGCCGCACAGCCTGGGCTGCCGGCCACCCCGGGCCACAGGCTCCGTCGCCGAGCCGGGTCTGCAGGGCGGCCGCATCTGGGCTGGGCACCGCGCTGACACTGGACCACCGCGGGTCGTTCTGCTCTGGTGACGATGAAAAGCATGCTCTGCGGCTCCAGATGTGGCCGCGCCTGGATTCGGGGGAAAGAGGCAGCCCCCTCCAGCTCCCCTCCGCCTGGCGAGCTCCGAGGGCCCGTCGCCCCGCCCTGGGGAGCGCTGTGGTCCCCGAGCCGCGCTCCCTTCCCCACTTGCCACAGAATAAACCTCCCGTACCAACGCTCCACACCCAGCGTCGCATCGAATCCCAGCGAGATTCACCTGCCACTGCTGGCGGAGCCGCCCGGCCCTGCGCCGTGGGCACAGAACCTCGCGGTTTCCCCACGCGCCCGATTCCAACCCATTTCGTGTGAATTCTTACGAGAAAATATCCCCCTTCAGTTTTTCCGTGAATGTGGTAAGAGGGCTTCGGTCCAGGAAAAGGCAGAAAGCAAAGTATCACTCAGATCTCAGAGTGTAAGAGAAATTAATTAAATCCAAATTTTCCCAGAATGTTGAAAATTGAACACGGCTCAAAACAGATTTGGGATTCAGACCGGGTTTCGAAACAAGGCCACAAACACAAAACCTCAAGGAGGTTTTTCTCTATCGGGTTCCCCTAAATCCACAGTAGGGGGCAGGGAGGGAGGCATCCCCCGGGGGGACACGGCCGCCTCCCGGGTCCCCCGCGAGCCTCAGTGTCCTGGGCCACACACACTCCGCCACAGCCACCGGGAAACAGGAAGCCGTGCTGGGAGTCTGAGTCACGGCAGTGGAAACAGGCGAGGAACACCAGCCAGGGCAAGTGGCCCCGGCATTTGTGCAGTGCCACGGACGGAAGGGGCGGGCGCCCAAGGAGGGTCTAGAGGCCTTGGAGGGTGGGGCGGGGTCTTCCTTCTGCAAGGGACCACCACGAACTTGTCTGACTCCTGAAGCCAAAGGGATCCACCCGGAGCCGGTCTGAAGGGGGGCGAGGGGGTCCCCAGATAGCTCTCAGCTGCAGAAAAGCCCAGCATTTCCCAGGCAGAGGAAAGAAGGGGTACGCCTGTCTCAAGGAGTGGACAGGTCGCTTCAAAGGCCAGCTGCCTGCCGCTGACCCTGGAATCCCACCCCGCCCACAACACCCGGGGGCACGGGGCACTGAGCCTGGAGTGGCGGGGAGCTTGGAAAGCGACACGGGGGGAAATGTGACACCCACACCCGGCCGGATGTCAGATAGGCTGACCGCATGGCCCTGGGGAGCCCTGTGGTCCCCAGTCAAAGGATGAATTCTCAGGAGCAGCGGAGGCGAAGAGCAGGAGCGGAGACTAAGCCTCCCGAGTGGGTCCCAGGGAGCCCACTTCTCCGAGAAACTTCTACAAAGCAGTCACGAGGCGGGTACAACGTGGCCAGATTAGACAGCCGGTGAGATCACAGGACAGCCACTGGGTGACGCAGATCCGGGAGCAGAGGGCACGAGGACGACCCCCGTCGGAGGATCTGTCACCCACACCCACCTTCACTGTGAGCCTCATGGGAGGGAGAGGGCGGCCCCCTGATGAGACAGCGGTCCACCCAGGGGAAAGCCCAGGAGGATGGCACCGACAGCCCGGCTCCCGTGTGCCCCCGAGGGAGGCCTGCAGATCTGGCCGCTGAGCCCCGGCCCTCCACAGGCGCCTCCCCACCTTCACGCGGCCCATCCTCATCCTCCGCGCTGACGCCTCAGGCCCAGCCCTGCGTGACCGCCCTCAGTACCTTACCAAGCGCCCTGTCTGTGATAAAATGGTGATTTTTTCCTCACTCAGTCTTCGGTCTTTCAGTCAGCTCGCATCCTCCGAGAGCCTTCAGGGGGCCACAGGGGGCACAGGCTGCGGGACAGAGCGGGACGCAGGGAGCCGTGTGCTGCCACGGAGCGGGGCTTCTGGGGCCAGGGTCCCATGCACAACGGGCACAGGGGCGGCCCCCGGGGCCAGAGCGGGAGACGTCACAGTGCCACCCCAGGCGTCTCAGTCGTGTCCTTTATGTGTGTTAACTTCACCAACTTGTGGATTTATCTGACCAAATGCATCCTTCCCCACAAACAGGGCTTCCCTGCGTACCCAGGGATGGCGCCTGCTCGGAGCTCACTGAGAGATCAGATCCTAACAGGCTCCCGGCTGCCTCGCAGGGTCAGAGCCTCCCTCAGGGTATGGGACCGGGCCCTCGGCCGGCGCTCAGCTCCGGGAACTGCAAGTGAACTGGCTTTGACTCGAATCCAAGGGCCAAATTGCTCTCTGGTGCTGTCTCCCTTGGTCACTTTAGTGACACCCCCCCCATTTGGAAAGGAAGAGGTTGGCAATGCCAGCACCACCCCAGGCTGGCTGTGTGTCTGGGGCAAATCACTCACCCCCTCTGTGCCTGGACTTCCTCTCGTGTCGTGAGGGGACGGGAGAAGACGAAGCAGGTGGCAGCCCAGTGCCCGGCACACCTTGGTCATGGCCCCTGGAGCCCCTCTGCGAGGCAGCTGACCCTGAGAGCAGCCCGTGACGTGGGACCAGCCCCCCACTGGCCAACACAGATGGGCACTTCATGCTCTGGAGAGATGGTGGCCCTTGGGTCAGTGGCATCATGGGCTATGGAGAGGGGTGACAGTGAGACCAAAATGTGGCCACGGACTTTGGGCCACGGCACGCTCCCCACTGTGGCCAGCACTGCTGTCTTCCATATCACTCTTCTTCCCCCAACAGATCAGGGCCTGGCACTGTGGCTCAGCCCTAGGGAGGTGAAGCCTCAGCTCATGCCACCCTCCTCAGGCTGCAAGGCGAGGTAGGGCCGGCTCCTCCCTTAATGTCACTGCCCTCAGAAGGTGACGGCCATCAGCACAGCACAGGAAGAGAAGCCAGGGGAAGAGGAGTGGACAGGAAGGCGGCCTCAGGAGAGGAGCTCCTACCTGCCAGGCATGGAACCCGGGGCTGAAAGTCCCTGGGCTGCTTTGATCTTCCCAAGGCCGCTGGGAGCTGTTTTTGTTCTCTAAGAGACAGAGTCTCACTGTGTAGCCCAGGCTGGCTTCCAATTGAAGACCCTCCTGCCTCAGCCTCCCGCCTGCTGGGACTATGAGTCTGCACCACCCCCCGGGGGATTTTTAATGCCTAATGTCTTCAGTGCAGGGTAGGGTCCTGGGGCAGGGTGAAGGGCTGGCCAGCAGCACAGGAGGAGCTGGCGTGACCACCGCACATGCGTGCAGCACTGTCCCCCACAGGCGTGATGACCGCGGCTGCCAGGTGGCGACCACAGCCCGCCAGAGTGAGCAGCACAGCTTGAATGGCCTCTCAGGTGGGATTTCCCGGAAGCGACTCTCTCTGGCCTGGGCCAACAGGCGGCCAGCGTCGGCCTCAGTGGCCAAAGTCGCTCGAGGTGCCCGAGAGATTCTTCGAGTCTGTGGCCCGGGTGTCGTGTCCAGGGTGGGAAACTCGGCTGGGAGCCCTGAGGAGAGGCCGGCGTGCATCAGCCCCGCTCCCCACAGCTCCGAGGAGGCGGAGCCGAGGGACGCAGGTGGCTCTGCCCAGGTCTGTCATCTCAGGCTTCCCTTCCCAGAGGGACAGAAGGGCCGTCCTGCCCAGAGAGCCCCGAGGGCCAGCGCCTCCACGGTCCCTGTCTCCATCTGTGAACAACAAATAGCACCTGCCTCACAGGGCCAGGGCAGCCAGGAGAGCGCCCGCCCCGCGGCTGGTCCACCTGGGTAGCGGGCAAGTGTTAGCGGTTCCGTACGAAAAGCCAAACAGGCCTCCTGCCTGGCCAACCAGAAACGTGCGCGCTGGAACCCACCTGTTCCCACGGCGTCGGGCCCTCACAGCTTCTCCGCGGAGGGGACCCAGGGGACCCAGACGGGTCTGCAAACCAAAGGTCTTCTCAGGTTTCCCGGGCAGCAGAACCCTAGCTGAGCCGCCCTCTGTGCCCCGGGCAGTCTTGGCGTCGCCCCCCGAGGCCCCGGGCAGTGTGGGTGCTTTGTGACTTGAATTACTAGTAGCACCTGCTCTGCGAAGGTCGGGGAAATTCTGATCCCCGGGCACGCTCGGCTCAGGCTACCACCAAGGCCTGGATAACTTCAAAATACGTACATTTCTAGTAAACGAGTGAAGGAAGGCCAAAGCGGTGCCAGCCCCCCAGCGGAGCCCCACGGGGACAGGAAGGGCCAAACGTGCACGTCTCCATCTGCAGTGTAGTTAGTAGCTCAGCTCCTATCTGCGCGGATTTCCTAGTCTTGAACTTTGTGCTGTGGCTGTTAAGATTTGCACACGCAGAAAGGGTTCTTGGAAAGCCTCAACTCATTTTTAAAAATTTTCTATAGGTTTAAAGTTATTTCAGAATAAGAATCATTTTTTCAGTGGTACTGGAGATTGAATCCAGGACCTTCACACTGAGCTTTGTTCCCAGTTTTTTAATTTTCTGAGACAAGGTCTGTGCTAAGTTACTCAGTTCCCCGAGCTGGGTTCACCCTTGTGAGCCTCCTGCTTCAGCCTCTCAGAGTGCTAGAATTTCAGTTGTGAGTCACCACGCCCAGCTAAGAACATTTTTTTATCTTGTTTTATTTTTTGGAGACAGAATCTCGCTTTGTCGTTCAGGCTGGCCCTGAGCTCACTATGTATCTCAGGCAAGCCTCGAACTCTGCAATCCTCCTGCCTCTGCCTCCTGAGTGCTGGGTTGACAGGCGTGAGCCACCGCACCCGGCACTGTGGTATGTGGTGCTGACTGCTGGTGGTATTGTTGTATGTGGCTACCGTGGATTGAACCAGGGACCTTGTGCTTGCGAGGCAGGCACTGGAACCACTGAGCCAAATCTCCACCACCCCCCCCACTAAGAACACTTTTAAAAGAAGAATTGGGCCAGCAGAGAGCAAGGCACCTGGGATGCCTTTGAATCAGCTGTCCGAAGTTGTTGTCCATGGTTGCCAGAGTGGTGCTGAGCCCTGGCACTTCCATCCTGGGGCTGGGTAAAGTGGCCTGCCAAGGGCTGGCACAGAGACCGTCTGAGAGATGTGCCAGGGACCCTGTGGTGACAGCTGCTGCTGCGGAGAGGCAGTGGATGAACGTTTTATGAGCTTGAGAATGGGTGCCAACTTGCCCTCCCGGGCAGCAGAGCCGCCGACTCAAGTACTCCCTGATCCACACGGCCGTGGCCCGGCCCTGTCCCAGCCCCCAAGCTCAGTGTCACCGTCGGGTCACATGCACCACAAAACCCCATCAGGTCCGTAGATAAAGACCGGAGAATTAAGAACAGAAACAAGCTAGCCCACCGTGTCCCGGTGATCCCACCTCGCGTGTCATTCGGCTGGGACCCAGACACGATCCGTGCCACCCCCACCGTGCTTTGTTCTCACTACGATCAAAGACTCCCGCCTCACCCACAGACACACCACAGCTCCGCCACCCCCCGGAAACGCCGGGGCCCGGGTCCCACAGGGGCAGGTTTTCCTCTTTTGTGGTACATTCCTTTGGAAGGAGGCAGAGCTGTATTAAATTATTGCTTCAAGCCTCCTGCCAAACCTGTCAGGTAGAAATAGACTCGCAGCAAAGTGTATAAACAATTTTTAAAATTCCACTGGTGGTGATTTGGAAACAGAAGGATCCCTCCCCTCATTTATTTTCTTTTTCTGCTAGGATTACTACGGAATTCGACATTGTTTTAATTTGCAACCCAAGTGGAGTCTGTTACAACCTCTCGTGCCCAGTGTATAAGACTTGCTCCTTACCTCATTAAAAAGCTTTAGGGGATTAAGTAATTGATCTAATCAAACAAGAAATTTTTTCAAACTTGGGCTCCACCCTGGATCTGAAACGCTTTTTATAAATGGAAGAAATATGGTGGAACGGCATAGAGCCATGCACCTCGAAAATCAAGGCAGCTGGGCCAGCGGAGGAGCTGCTCAACAGAGACCTGGGGTCGCCCCGATGTAGGCAGATCGAGAGTCCTCGATACCCACGTGTTATTATAGCAAGGCTCACTGGGCAGCAGGCGGACATCTTTTGTTTATTTATTTATTTTTGCTGCCCCTTCTGTTCATTTCCTTCTGGAACAGTCCCCAATTTCCCCTCTGGAAATACGGCACCTGCGGGACTCAGCCCCAGGGTTCAGATAGGGCTCCATCCAGGCAGCAGAGCCCCAGCACCCAAAGCCAACCTGATTGGCTCAAGAGTGGGCACATGACTCGGGAACAACCAATGGGAAGCTCCAGTTGTCGGTGGGTATGATGGGAGCAAGGCACACTGTCTTCTCTTCAGAGCGTGGGGGCTGGTGCCACCGTCTCGGGACCACAGTAGGTGTTGCTGCCAGTGGCCACAGGAGGAAAAGCCAGTGATGCTGTCTCCTCACTACCTTATTCACGGGATGTGACACTGTGCAACTCTGGCTTGTCCTCACAGCCAAAATGGCACAGTCCCCACCCCACTGACCAAGTTGACCGGCACTGCCAGTCCCCGGGATCCACTGTCCAAATAACCCTGGCACAACAAACAGAAGCACAGCCCTAGATACGGGTCAGTCCCGCACCCCTCCCTGCACCCCCAGAAGACCCTGTTTTTGTTTCCTTGGGCAGCAGCCCCACCCCGCCACACCCTCTGATCACCCACACAGGGCTCTGTCCTGATCCTTGTGGCTCCTCTTCTGTGGACAAAGTAATAACGGAGCCTCCTATCACGGCTGACTCCAAAGTCAGGGGGACACTGAATTTTTGGAAGCTTCAGCATTAATCCTGAGCCACCCTTTCATCTCTTCTGCCCTCTGAATTTTTAGGGATCTGTTTCTCTCAAGGCCTCTGACCAGCCCCTTCCACATTTCCGGGGGCTTGGAAGGCCCGGGTGCCCCTGGACACACACGGCTTCAGGGTTTGGGGGCAGAAGCTGTGCAACCATCAAGTGCCCACCTAGAGTGGCCAGGAGCACACATGGGGTGCACTCACCCCCAGCCTGGAGCTCAGTGCAGTGCCCGGCTCTCTCAGAGGGACCCTAACCCCTGTTTTGTAGACAAGCAGCTGCTAGACAAGGGAAGACCCATCTCCTGTCCCACGGTTCAGTTTTGGTCCTCACTTCCGTGAGGGTTTGGGTCTTTTAACCCCACCACCACATCGGTACTGGGGAGTGAATCAGGGAAGGCTAAGCTGCAGCCCAGCCAGTTTACTTTAAATTGCCTAAACTGGGCTTCAACTTGGGGTCCTCCTGCCTCAGCCTCCCTCCTAGGGAGCTGGCATGTGCCCCGGCAGCAGGCAGTTTGGATCTTGAGAATCCCTGAAAGGCAGTGTGCCCTACCTAGGGGAAAGGGAGTAAGATTCACCCTATCCTCCACATATCTGGCGTGAAACAAGACACAATTGGATCCTGTAATGGCAAAACAGTGACACTGTCACATTTGTTAAAGTCACCTTGCCTGGATTCCTTTCCATAGCTAGAAAAGATGGGCATAAAATATTTGGTTGTCTGATTCAAAATGGCCTAGGGAGGCCAAGGGACAATGTCAAATAGTCTTCTATATGCTGCTGACCTCTACCAGTTCCTTTGTATCATTTGTTCAGCTACAGTTTGTTGCAATAAGCTACGGCTGTGTAATAGGTGAGTCCAAACCACAGGAAGAGCCATTTTATTCTTTCTGATAAGAATTGCTCCCGGGCCGGAGATTTAGCTCAGTGGTTCCAGCGCCTGCCTCCCAAGCACAAGGTCCTGAGTTCAATCCCTGGTAACCATATACAATGCTGGGCGTGGTGACACACGCCCACCACTAATCAATACCACATACCCCAGTGCCAGGTGTGGTGGCTCACGTCTGTCACCCCAGCACTCGGGAGGCAGAGACAGGAGGATTGCTGAGTTCCAGGCTTGCCTGGGCTACATAGTGAGCTTCAGGGCCAGCTTGAACTACAAAGTGAGACCCTGTCTCAAAAAAAAAAAAACATGTGTGGGGGGGTTCAGGCTGGGCTTGGCTGTGTGATTCCTCTTTCCTGCTGATGTCTTCAGAGCTGCTCGGCTAGCTGAAGTTGACCTCTCCAGTCCAAGACGACCTTATTTTCTGCCTGGCACTTTGGAGAGGACCCAAGGCTAGAAGGCTGGGCCCCGGGCACTGTCAGAAGGAGGCCAACTGGAAGACTCAGGATAGTTCATTTTCTTACACGATGGCTCCTGAGCGTTGCGGGAAGGGAACAGAGGGTTCCTGGCTCTCAAGGACCTACTGTGGAAGCAGTATGGCTACTCCTACCTGGAGTCTGTTGGCAAAGCCATCCCCAGACGCCCAGTCCTGGGAAGAGGAGCTGGGTCCACTCGCCATGGGAGGAGTGAGCTTTTGAACCGCTCCACGGCAGTGACCATCCTCTTACACCCTAGGGTCAGGCATTTCCACACGCTAAGGTCCAGAAGATGAGAGGCCCCAGACTGAGTGGCCTCGGCCCGCTCTGAAGGATCTCAGACTTGCTGGGGACGGGACATGCTGGGCCGGGTCTCTGAAAAGCGTCTGGGATGAGCAGCCGGTGTCCCCAGCTCCATCCAGGGCCTCGGTTTACCTGCCAGGAACCGTGTACAGAGCTCAAAAGAAACTGCAGACACAGAGCACGTGAAACACAGCATAATCACCTAACTCGAAAGGTCAGAATATTTAGCACCACAGACAACCAGAGAAAGGCCCAATCTCTGCTCCCTTCTTTTTTTCATTTCTGTTTCAATGTTTTTTCCTTTCATCCTCTTTTCTTTCCTCTTTCATCAGTTTTTTTTTCTATTCACTCCATGGGGTTTACAAGTAACTGCTCAGTGCTAAGCAGGGGAAACACACGGTCCTGTGGGGGTCGTGACTTAGCTGACATCCACTTATAGAGTCCACAGCAGAGAAAAGGCAACAGATAATCGAGTAATCAACTGATGAGCACATCAGTGCTGTGGAGCAGAAGTCGGCCAGCTTTCCCATAAAAGACCAAGCAGCAAGTATGTCAGTTTGCGAGAGCTACACGCTCTTTCTGCAATATTCAGTCCTACCTCCCATAGCAAGAAACCAGCCACAGACAATACAGAAACCAACGAACGTATTAGGGTACAAATAAAACTTTATTTACAAAAACAAATGAAGGGCCAGATTCAGCCCAAAGTTTGTAGTTTGCTTGGTCTTGCTCTGGAGCAAAGGAACCTTGTTGTATGAAGATGTATTAACAAAGAAGGGTCAGGGGAAATTGGCAAGAAAAGACTGAAGTAAAATGATCAAATCAGTCAAGGTCTTAGCAGTCATGTCAAAACCGCAGCGACTTGATCCTGTAAGCAACGGAAGGCAAATGAAGAATTTTAAGTGTTGGAAAAACGTTTTACGTATAGTTTTCATCTAACTAGAACACAAACAGGCCTAAAGGAATGAGCTGGAGTTGCGTTTTCTGGCAAAGAACTGTTGGGCCGGAGGATGTGATCACGAGGCTGACGGAACAGGGGTGTCCTGTGTCGGGGCCCTCACCGGCCTGGAGCGCGGTCACAGAAAAGCCGTCACACATTCCAAAGGCATCGGAAAGGCTCACATGAGGAAAAGTACTTTTGGGGGGAATTAAAATGCTATTTGAATGAGGAGGCCTTGTTATTTCTTAAGGCTGGTATCCCAGAGGGGTTCCCTGCATAATTAACTAATTGATCTCACATTTCTCGCCATAGATTCTGAAATTTCTTTTTTTTTTTTTTTTTTTTTTAAGTATTTGGCTTTAGAGGTTTTAAACTATTCTGTTTCGGGGTGTTAATATTTCCATTGTCTAGACAGCTGCAGAGCAGACAGGATTATCAGGAGGAAAGAGCGGCCTTGTGACCCAAAGCGAACCTCCTCCAGGGTGCAATTTACATGCTAATGGCCCCAGCGGCAGCTGTCATAAGAAACCTCCACAAACCAAACCTCCTCGCGTTTGTGCAATTCTGGAATTTGGCATTGAGAAGATATTTTGCATTTTTAATCCACATGAAAGACCTTTCAAGGAAACCACAGAAGAGGAGATTGATGAGCCTTCGTCTGGTGGGGGCAGCACATGAGCTCAGTTTGAAGACTGTGCTCTGGAACGGTACAGGAAATGAGGTAAATGCTGCTGTCATCGTTGAGACTGGGAGACCCTGTCAAAGCCCTGAGTGAACCAAAGCCCAAGCGATGCGCCCTGAGGACTGAGTCCTAGACCCAAGCTCCACATGCCCCCAAGGGACACTCCCTCCAACGTGACAGGGACTTCACAGACTTCCGAACTGCAATCCTTTCTTCCTTCTGTCAACTCCACATCTTCTCCTTACTCATGGGTCCTTGGTCTGGCGACTGAGGCCAGAGCTCCGCTGGGATACGCTTCCCTACAGGAAACGTGCCCAGCTTCCCCGCCATCGCCCTAAGAGACTGTCCTCCGTCCAAAGGACTCTGGTGTGGGGCTCGCCTTCGGCTGCATGGGCAGAAACCTGAGTCCATCGGCTGTCACTCCCCAGCGACAGCTCCACCTAGCTTCACCCTGCAGAGGCATAAAATCCAAACTCAAGAACCCAGACTGGCACTGTGTGTGGGAATCTGCCACAAACCCAGAGCGAGTCCCCAAAATTGTTGGTCTCCACCTACTTGGTCACTTAGTCTTTTGTGATGACAAGGGGGTTCTCCTACTCATAAAGCAAGAAATCGGAGCAGTGACTTCATGAGGCCCTCAGAGCCACAGGTTCCTTCTGTCTGCTCCCCTATCTGTGAGGTGCCATAGTGGCACCTCCACTTTCAGCCCCTGTCCTTGGTTAAAGCAGAGGAAACAGTAACAAAGAGGCAAAGGTGGTACTTAGAGAGCAAAGCAATCCCAGAAGTCTCTTTTGTATTGCTACCTGTAGCTCATTGGCCAGAGTTGTCATGTGACTGTCTATAAGAGCAAAGGGGCCTGGGAAATGTGGTTTTATTAGTTAGGAAAGGAAAGAACGACACTGGACAGGTGTTTGATGCCTGCTAAAACCTGGTCTGATGCAACCTCTGGAATCCAGGAGTTTGTCATAAAACATCATGTCCCAGACCCGGTCCACCAATCAGACTATAAAAAATGAGATGGTAGCCGGGCGTGGTGGCTCATGCCTATAATCCCAGCACTTGGGAGGCAGAGGCAGGAGGATTGCTGAGTTCGAGGCTTGCCTGGGCTACATACATAGTGAGCTCAGGGCCAGCCTGAACTACAAAGCGAGACCCTGTCAAAAAAAAAAAAA
>PVIC010024636.1:0-25868 GCA_004025085.1 Thryonomys swinderianus
AGAGAGAGAGAGAGAGAGGGAGAGATGTTACCACTTTATTGAAGTATTCTCTTCAAAATGGGAATACTTGTTAAAAATGTATAGGCAGTTTGTGAATGTGGGATCTCTTCCTCTATTGTTGCTGAGTAAATTCAGAGTTCCAATGTATATATTTTCCATTATAACTTATCTATTTTATCAGCAATTTTGCCACATTAGTACACTAACAGTGTGAGGATTATATTGAATGTACAAGATTTGTACAGTATGATTACAAATAATATTTTTGTAGCCTCTAAAATGCACTCTGCAAAACTGCTCCTCCCCTTATTTCTCTGTGAAAAAAAAAAGTACCTGCAATTTAATAGAAACTGCAAATACCCTCCATGGCTCCTTTTTGCTTTTTTGGCTGGAAGTTGGCAAGTAGCCTATCTGAGGGTGTCACTCCGTTTTCCTTTCTGTCCTGGCATGTGCACATCATTCCCGCCTCCTAACAGATTACTACACCCCTTATACTTCTCAGTTTTATTCTTCTTAAGGGCCTAACATTCTTAAGATGTCACCAAATGCCCTGCACCATCTAAGTCTTTATTAATATAATATTGCATTGAATTGTGTAACTATGGGACATAGCATCTTTAGGGTTCAAATAATAGCATTATTCATTTTTCTGACCACCTCTGAAATTCATGGCTTTTCACAATCCATAGGTGCTCTAAAAATGTAACCCTTGTGAATTTTGGGGTTCCGGTATAGGCCTTTCAAACCAATCAAAGCTCTAGAATTACACGATCTTTTGACATGTTCCTTGTAAGTTCTGTACCAAGCCTCACATGCCAGAGGAAAGTGGTTTTCATTGATTCTAGGTACCGGCCCAATCATCTACTTTAATACAGTTATTTCAGCTAAGACTCTTTTTCAGTGATGTAAAACCTAATCAAAGGGTGTAAGTAAAATGTGATCTATTAACTTGCATGACTGAGTCAGTGTGTTTGCCAAGGAACACCTGGATTCAGAGGCCAGAGAGACAAAAGCGTGATCTCATGCTTCCCCCTCCCGCTTTTTCCTCCGTTGCTCCTCACGTGTCCAGAGAGGGCCTCCCCGTGGAGTCGCCCAGCTGGCTCCCATCTCAGGTGGTCCACTTTAACTCTCAGTCAATTAGCAACTGCGAACACCTGCACTTCCTGCTCGGTCAGATGCGCCCTCCCGCGCCATCTTTTTTCCATTGGCTTCCCCGTGGGAGACCACCGCCCATGGAATTTGCCCCCTCTCACCTGTCAGTCTGGCTATTCCGTGGTTACATCTCCTACCTTTTAAATGCAGATTGACAAAGAAAGTATCATGCCTTCATTTTATGAGTAAACATCTATTAGGAAACAATCAAATGTAATGATAAAATAAAATAAATTAGGGTAAAAACTTCCTTATGAATAGATTATTTTCTGTCACACAAAAGTAATATTATTTTGCAGGTAAAATTGTGAAACAGCAATTGTGCTTATCTCTTTATCTCTTCTTCTTTCAGGAAAATTATAGCTTAATCTTAAAATCCACAAGTTTTATATAAATTTCAATACAGCAAGTTTACCTTCTAAGAGAGAAGTTAGAGTTAGTTCTGAAAAATTACTTGCTTGTCCACACAAAATCAGATAGTGCATAGAATCATATCTCAGCGACCATTTGGGTTAATGTTCACCTTTTTCTTTCAAATGTCATTTGTAGGGCCAGAGATTTAGCTCAGTGGTTCCAGCATCTCCCTAGCAAGTGCAAGATCCTTGGTTAGATCCTGGTAACCACATACAACAATACCGGGCGTGGTGACTCACACCCACCATGAATGAGTACCACATACCGCAGTGCTGGGCGTGGGGCTCACGCCTGTAAGCTCAGCACTCAGGAGGCAGAGGCAGGAGGATTGCTGAGTCCGAGGCTTTCCTGGGCTACATAGTGAGCTCAGGACCAGCCTGGAATACAAAGTGAGACTCTGTCTCAAAACAAACAAACAAACAAAAAATCATTTTCCTTCTTATGTGTTAACCTACCATCAATTCCTATAGAGGAAAGAATCCAGGAGCTTTCTTTGGAAGGAAAAAGTGGTACAGAGTATCGATACTCTATACCTGGACGTAGAATAAACCAGACACTGTTCTGATTTAAATACATATTAGAGAGGTTGGCAAACTGTACCTGCCTCACTGACATGAGGCCCACACTGATGTGTGAAATATACATTTCTTTTCCTTTTCAACTGACTGCAGTTGAAGTTTTCGTCTCCTTTATTCCGTTGTGTATAATTACACTTTTCCTTCTTGTGGATTCATTGCTGTATGAAAGGGTGGTTTGTTTGACGGCTCTTCAGAGTTTGGTAAACACGTCTACCTATTACTTCTTCTTGATCATATAGGCTTTTTTTTTTTTAGACAGGGTCTCGCTTTGTAATTCAGGCTGGCCCTGAGCTCTCACTATGTAGCCCAGGCAAGCCTGGAACTCAGCACTCCTCCTGCCTCTGCCTCCCGAGTGCTGGGCTGACAGGGGTGAGCCACCACGCCCGGCACTGTGGTATGTGGTATTGATGGGTGGTGGGCATGAGTCACCACGCCCAGCATTGTATGTCATTACCGGGATCAAACTCAGGGCCTTGTGCTTGCAAGGCAGGAGCTGGAACCACTGAGCTAAATCTCCGGCCCCATATAGGATTCTTATAACACATAGACTTTGGTCTGCTTACTCTGTTTACCATACATATGTTTCCATGTTTGCATATGGCTGCTTCTCTACCCTTCAGTCTCAACATCCTCTACAGGTCTGTCCTTTACTTTTTCAATTCCTTATTCACCTGACTCTAATATGCTATAAAAATTATGTACTGTGTTTATAATATCAGTTAAATGTACTTCTTGGATGTAGGATTTGTATGTAACTTTTAACTGTTTTAAAACTCTCTTCTGAAAAACCTCACTTTTATAATTTCTTCCGTATGTCAGTCAGTTGTCTTAAATTCCATTTCTGAGAACTCTAATATCTTGATCTTCTATGACATCTTTGTCTCCAATTTTCACCTTTTTTTTTGGAATGTATAGTTATTTTTATTGAAAGCTGGGTATCTTTCACGGAAATCATACAGATAATTTGGGGATCTGTATTTTGTTACCGTTTTCTTTAAAAGGTTTGTACTAGCTGCTGTCAAGAAAGTAAGACTAACTTTCAGTTAAGAATGGTGGGGGTGGGGCCAGCCAGCAGGCTGCAATCCTCCATTACTCTGCCATAAAGAATAACAAGATTCATTCATTTATGTGCAAATGGAGACACCTGGAGGACACACTAATAAGTAAAATAAATAGAACACAGATATGTAAATACCGGATCTTTTCTTTCATACAAGCACCTGTAGAGGTAAAGGAGCTCTAGAATGTTTGATAGTTTTTGCAGAATGGAAAATATCCCAAAAGAATTTGGTGTGGGAACGTAATGAGGGGAAGGAATAAATATGATTCAGAAAAAAATAAGAGTATGTATATAGGGGGTGGGGAGGGGTGGGTGGGCAGGGACGTGAGTAAAAATGAGAATTGACCTGTGTCACATATTGGTACAAATTCCCCAATGTTTTGTGTAATTGTGAGCTGTGTATATAATGGACCAATAAAGTTTACTGAATAATGAAAAAAGAAAAGAATGGGTTGGGATGATATAAAGCAACTCATCAGTTTTGTAGAGACTGGCCTATTTCTGGTTCCTTTCTATCTTAGGTTATAGACCCCTGAATGCTACAATTGAAATCCTGCACTATCTGCCAGTGGCCTCTTCTCCTGTGGGTGTGGGTCTTAAATGTGCCTCAATATGCTAAAGACTTGGTCATCAGCCTGTGTTGTTCTTAGAAGATGGTAAGATGGTGGAAGTTTTAAGAAATGAGACCTAGTGGAAAGAAGTTAGGTTACTAGGGACAGAGCCTTGAAGGGGACATTGGCATCTCGGGTCCTGCCACTCTTGTTTTCTGGCTACTGTGAGGTGAACAGGTTTCCTCCACCACAGACTTATACCATGATATACTCCTGACCACAGACCCCAAAGAAACACAGCTGAATGACCATGGACTAAAACCTCTAAAACTATGACCCAGAGTAACTATTTCTTCTCTTCAGTTGATTATCTCAGTTATTTTGTCATAATGATGAATGCTTCCAGTACTTGGGCTTCCTATGCCCTGAACAAACCCAAAACTCTTCTGTGTTTTCTACTACCTCAGCGCTCTCTTTGGAATTCCCCGGTGCATGAAGGGAAAAAGCAATAGAAAACATAGTTCTCATCTTTCAAAGATTATCTTCTCTTCAGGATCATGAATCCTTACATCCTAAGAGTCCACACCAAGGACTTTGGTGTTCCCTGTTGCCTCTAGTCATATTAAAATGTAAATGAGAATATATGATAGATATTGTGAAATAGAAAATATTCAAAGGGAAAAGGGGGAGGGGTAATAACGAGGGCAAGCAAACATGTGATGGTAAAAAGAAAAGGAAAAATGCTTATGTATATAGGGGTGAGGGGGTTGTAGGGTTAGATCATGCCAGAAGGCTTTTGCTCCTTCATTATAGATTAATACCATTAAGAAGCCCCACTCTGCACTCGGTTCCTCAGCTGTTCAAATCCTTTCTCTTCAATGTCTCCATTTTTTTTTACTACTCATTTTCTTCTTCCTTTAGAGCTCTGCTGACATGGATATAAAAAAGTGCCCAGCACCAAAGAACAAAATTTTGTAACAAAACCACCACCCCCTCCCACCCCAAGACCCAATTTAAAGAAAGTTAACCTGGGTCATCTGTGGAGCCACTTTGTCTTCACAAGACAGATCGCTCTATTAAATTTTTTAATTTAATGATTTTAAAAGTACACAAATAGATCACTTCTTCCCTCAAATACCAAATTTAACTGTGGAAAGTCTACATGGAAAAGTACAGAGAGAGTTAACAGGAAAAAAGTTCAAAGAAGTTAAAGCAATTTGGAATTTAATTAGCCTGGGAATCCTGTGGCTTTTTTTGAGACAATGTGGTCCTCTAATCTCGTGTCAGTTTCACTTGTAAATTAGCATACAGACAAAATTATTCTTTTGTCCTTAGCTCAACATTTTATGTTTTGAATAGGTATTTTGAATATTTTGAATAGGTAATTTAGTACAAAAATGTTCCCTGAACATACAGTAAGTTTAGATGTTTTAATTTTTTAGAACTAAATTGGTTTCCAGACCCAAATATGTACATATAATTATCACACAGCAATGGAAAGTTATGTGGGTTCTTATTAAATGGGAAATACAATATCATAGGAATTTCTTCCTTGTATATATGCATACATTTATATTAAGTGTCATTATAAATGAGTAACAGTGCTAAAGGTTTACTCTAATATCTGGAAGCACTATCTGTATAATTTAAAACAGTTTCTAAAGTTTTATTAGAGTAAGGAGTGGCTCGGGTTCATTAAAGAATTTAATTGAAAATATAGAGCAACCTATTAAAATATCCTCCTGCATGTAAAGCTTGTACATATTGTTACATTTGGAGTTGTTGAAGTTCTTTTGCAAAAGCCATTCATCTTTTTCTTATTCACAGTATTCTGGCCGCTTAAGTGAATAACTCAGTGAAACACAATGCATCAGTCAGTGCTCTACCGCCAGACAAATTATTTTACATGGGCCAATTGTGTGTAGTCAGTTTCTCACCTTTTTAATGGTAGAAAACTGTTGTCTTGCTGTATGCATTAAATAATGAATGGAGTTACCATTAGTTATAATTTATATTTATGGCGTTTTCAAGCATAACTTTTATCAGTGGAAACAAAATGTCAACATTTCTAGTGTAATACAATATTGTGCAATAAGGAAGATAAATCCTTTTAATAAATGTTCCTTTAACTTATTTAAAATAATGAAGGAGAACTCAAAAATTTAGAATGAGAAGAGAACTTTGGTGGAAGGAAATGTCATAAGCCCTACATTTTATAGCACCATTACTAAAACACGATAGAATAAGACAGTTCCATTCAAGTGAAATTGTGGGTCAAAATTTCAAATCAACTAATTATAAAATTATGTTAACATAAAAGCAGGCATGCGAGGAAATATGTGTTCTTTATCTTAAAGTATTAATAAGGATATTTTTCCACAGTTTGGTCACTGGAATTCACTGTAATGAAATTTGTTTCCTGAAATGGTGCAACACAGGCAGGTAGAAACTTTATTGAAGCATCCAATTCACAAGTTCATTTTTTGAGTGACTGAAGTCTTGTATCTTTGTTGAGTTCTTCCCCAATTTTGCTGGGTGAGCACATTCTTATTGATTACTCTTCTGTGAAGATTTGTAGGGAAAACATTAGAAAAGTAGTTCAAGACACATTTAAACACAACAGGAAGTTGTTACACGAAATAAATTACAGGATTTTTAGTCTTTAGGTTTTCTTTGAATGTAACTAGAAAGGTAACTAGTTACATACTGGCTCTACTGGAGATATTTTTAAATAAAGGCACAAAAAAAAAATCTTAGAAAATTTATCCTGGAAGGTTTCTGCCTCCCGAGTGCTGGGATTACAGGCGTGAGTCACCACGCCCGGCATTGTATGTGGTTACCAGGGATCGAACTCAGGACCTTGCGCTTGCGAGGCAGGCGCCGGAACCACTGAGCTAACCCTCCGGCCCTGGAAGGTTTTGATAGAAAACAAATTGTTCTGCTCCTACTTTGAGAAAAGCTTACAGCACATACTGGGTGTAAGTAAGTGAGTTGAATTACATATGCATGTTTGAATTTAAGGAAATATCCAAACTTTATAAAATATACTTTTGAAGTAACATTTTGTAAAGAAAAGTTCATCTTCTGCTCTCTGTGAATTATGAGAACTGTGCCTCACAGAATTCCCTGTGAGAAACTAGCGTGGTCACGTGGTCACATGGTCACATGTAGCTGCACAGTAAGCAGCTGACTTAGATTCATTTGTTCTCATTCCTTACGAAGGACAAACAACTATGTTCCATTTCAAAGAGGTTAAAGCGATTGATCCTGAGTTATTTCCTAATGTCTCACGTTCCTATTGGGAAGACGCAGTAACCATAGCCTCATACGAATTTGCCTCATAGATTACTTTAGAGCAATATTACTTAATGCACTAAAGCACCTGCAGGAATTGTGTTTTCTGACATTTCCTATGAGATAAAGTGAAGCTCTATAAAACCTTTCACTAAGATGGTCCTAATAATTTCATTTACATAAATAGGGGGAAGTTAAATAAACCTCACCTGACTTCCCACTGCCTTTGTATATACTGTGTCTGAGACATCAACAGAGAACTGGGACGCTAATCCCGGGACTGCAGAAAGGCACTGGATTGCTGGGTGACCACATTCTGTGTTGATCAGTGGCTTTGTTGTGCTGCTCTTCCACCAGCACTGTCTGCCCTGGGTGACATCTGTCTGTTAAGACTCATCATGTGGCTCCATCTCCGAGTCCTTTGCAGTTTGTACCTGTCACCTCCATTATCTTAGAACTGTTCACTGCAATGACAACTCCAGTTCCCTCTGTTAGACCCCGAGCTTCTAAAGGACAGAGATCCGATTGATGCTTATAATGCGAACGTGGTGCCCATTGCAAGCATTAAATTCATGTGTGCTGCACTTCACTGAATTAAATTTTAATTACTGTTGGGTATTTTTGTACTCTATTCTATAGAAAGGTTCAGGACAAAGGAAATGCTGTAAACTCAGTTTGTCACCAGAGTAAATAACTCAAAATTTATAGAAATTTAGGTAATAAAAAAATCAGGTTTTGACTGACAATTGCTTCATTTAAAAATCGCATCAATATATTGGAGTGTGAAATAAGGCAGACTACAGGTAAAATGAACACTTTCCAGATGTCTGTAATAGCTGCAAGACCCATTATAGGGTAATCTCAGTAAGTTAAATGAGTCTGGTAGACGACTGAAAAGCTTTGTTCTTTTATGCATCTGCAAGTTGACTTTTATTAATCCCTTTTGAGGAGAGTTAGGGCTCTGCCAGTCACTCTGCACAGCAGGACTTCTTAGGACTGAGGGATTAGGTCAGAACCATCATGAGAACTGATAAGCTAACCTGATGAATCAGACCCTCTACACGACTTGGAGAACTCTGCTGGATCTTTTAAATTTTGTTTTATGAGGCCAAGTTCTAGAAAACATAGCAAATTCTTTGACATTGGGTGTCTGACCAGGCCTTACAACCGGAATCTGGATATTTCCTGAACCTAAGATCTGCCATAATAATTGACAAACATGGCGAAAATTTCAGTGAGTTTTGTAGGAAGCAGAATCAGAACCCCTTAGCTTGAGCTTTCAAACTGACTCCTGAACCTTGTGGGTGGACATTTCCCAAAATAGCTGATACTTGAGTTTATATTTCAGGCCAAGTTTACTGGAATTATGATTTTTCATAATTATGATTGTGAAAATCTCTGTGAGATTTTCCCAGGGGCCATTATGGATGCAGTTAATTCTGTTAGCTGGCTGTGTAGACAGAGAGTAGAGACAGCAGCCCCTAGTCAGCTTTTATGAATTGCTCTCATGCTGATATGGAGCATCATTATTAGAGTTTACTTTTATAATTAATATTGGAATATAAACTTCTGTGCTTTTAAAGTGGACAATACCCTTTCTTTTAAAATTCTTAGGTAGAAGCACTGGTGAATTAGAATAGAAATGAATGCCAATCGGTCATCCCTTTCTAGACCCTGAAAAAGGACCTCAAAGATCATTTCCCTCCCCAAAAGGCAAGGGCGCTGCATACATTCACACCAACCTGTGTGCTCTACTTCAACAGAATTTAGAGGTTCTTCTTTGTCTTCTGAGAAAGGTGGCTTGTCAACTGATGATTTCTATGCATAAAAGCCAGGAAAAATATTAACACCAAAAAAAAATTTAAACTGAAGGTAATAAAACTTAAAAATTTTCAAAACTTTTGATTGGAAATCACTTTGTAGTGTTGTTTGAGAACAAATCTCTTTCATAGATATTACTAAACATTAATTTAAACTTCTTTTTGTATTTCTACATAGGATTTAGTACTCAATAGGTACAATATTACCCTGTACATCAACTCTTCCCTATTTTGGTGCTGTAACTATTAGTGAAAATTCATGAAAATGTACAACTGAAATGCTCTGAATTTTTCCAATGAAGTATTTGATTGTTTTTTCAAACAATCAATGGTTTAGAAAATTGGTCGTCGATCGCTTCTTGGCCTTTTGGCTAAGATCAAGTGTAGAAAATTGGTTGAGAGAAGGCAATTCAGAAGGGTATATATGCTCAAACAAAAGATGATTTTCTCCAATATATTTTCTTTAGACAAAAGAAATAGACTCATTCAAGGCTCCACATAATCTTTCATGTAACAACATTCTCATGTTAATAAACTACTGAATTAATATGCAATGAAGTTGGTTATTTTTAAGAAGTGTTATGGAAGACACATTTCCATCCAACGGTGACAGTCATAAAAGTGAATGATGCTAGAATTCACCTTTGAGACACTGTTGAAAAAGAAAAGACAGAAACTTGCCCCCATTCTTGCGGCCTCGCCACAGCAGTGAGGCTCCCCTTCTATATAGGCTCATCAGCGGGAATAGAGTAACTAGAGTCTAGAAATCACAGCGATTAAGATTAGAAACTGGAAGAGAAACCCTACTGTATAGTCCTTTGTGACAAGGTACTTAGGATGAAGACTATAGACTCAGGGACAGCATCATGATGCCGTCTCTGATGTTGTGTCCTAAACATCTTAGAAAGTAATATCCCGTGAAATCTGGGTTAGATGTGCTTAAAATAGCTTGTCTAATTTCTAAAAAGAGATCTATGTTGGAAATTCATAGATAGATCTTGAAAATTTTGCTTCAGAAAATGTGATAATGGGAAAAGGCCAAGGTTTTAAAGATTTCTAAACATGTCATTTCATTTTAAATATTTTGTACACAAATAAGCAGAGATTTGTTTCATTTCTATCAAAATATGCTATATCATATTAGACAAAATGCTGTAGGAAATCTTTAATTGGGAAGGTCGAAGACAGGAGGGTTATCCTAAGTATTCAAATGCAAAAAATATTCTATGAAAGTGACTCAATCCAATTATATGTACAATTCGAAAACATGGAATTTTAAATGGTTTTCATTCTTATCATTATTATTGTACTACAAAAACCAAAGTCACCTAACATTGCTCACATCAGAATTTAAAGTTAAATTAAAAATTGAATTCTCACCCTTGTCAGTAGCTGGACACAGAAAGCAAAGGAGAGGATGACTCCAACAATAACAGCTATCACCCCCAAGATAATGGCTATTGTCACTGTGAGAGGAAAAATAGGAGCAGAAAATTATATAATGTGAAATGAACTATCATAAATTACTTGAGAGGTCAAACAGGTAAAATGAAGACAGTATCTCCTTGCCTCTTCACAGAAAGTATATTAGTAGTGCAAAATTTTTTTCATAGTTTGTAAATTTCCACATTGGGGGTCTTCACAGTAACCCTGTTGGTTTTGGAACTTTGAGTGACAAAATATTTTACCTAAATAACTAGTTAATGACAGAAATAACACCCCAGAGTTCTGATTCCAAATCCAGTGTTCCATATGCTTGTGATTATAGATAGGAGCCACGTGACCATTCTACCTGGACAGAAGAAACCACAAGCTCTCTCATATTTTGAACATTAGGAGAGAAAATAATGTTTTAATGTAACAAAGGATATTAAACAGGGTATATGATCATTAAGTTTGGAACAAAACTGGCACAAGCAGTTTCAAATGAGTAAAACCTTATGAAGCTAAGCCAAACAATTTTTAAAGTAGAACAATAATAATAGTAATAATAATAATGTTTTCCTATATTCTAAGTTTGTGTTTGTCCCAGAGCATCTTCAGGCACAGTCACTCAAAATATTTTTCAGATCCTTTATATATTGTAAATGAAGCACTTTCAACTGGTTAAATTAGAAGAATTTCCCATGGGGCAGTGTATTTATAGAAGGTGTAAGTAGAACTGAAGTCTGGGCACACAGCTAAAATGGCACACTTATTTGGCTGATGTCTAAAATATCTTTCTTAAAGAGCATAAGTATCTCCTTGGAAAGTAGCCTTTCCCCCTGCTGATGTTGTCTGGCCTTCTTGTCCACTTGGCTTTGGTCCGGAGATGGCAGTGAAGTTGGTGTTTAACCCATCATCCGTTTTTTTTTTCCCATGGGAAATGTGGATGAATGGAGTGAATGGGGAGCAACACGCAGAACCGTGAGAACGTTAACGAATGATGGTCAGAGCTTAAGCAGCGCCTAGGGAGAAGGAAGATAGCTCCAGCCACGTCAAGCATGAATCGAGACTGAGAAGATCTGTCTTTATGGGCAACCTCATGCTAGCTAAATGATTTTTAAGCGTCTTCTTTTCTTCACATCAGAGAAGAGGAAAGTTCAGTTGTTTTATACACTAAGAAATTTTCCTCAGTTACTTATGATGGATTTCAAAGCCAGAAAAATGTAACTTAAAAAATATCATTTTGTTGCTATTTCTAAAGTGCCTTAAATTTTTTTTAGAAGGCTTCTTGGAAATTTAAGAGGAGAATATTTGGTGTGCCTTTTACAATTTAGTGTGAACAAAGTTGATGGAATATGCTTTTCTGTTTTAAAATAGACACTTCTTATGCTTAGACATTTCAAACTAATAATATATAATTTATAATGGAATAATTATCAGTTCATAGCAAATATTTTAAATTGATTTTATTGGTACATTTTATACATACATTATGATCACATTTAACCTTGAGAATATGTACCATGATGTATCTTTTTTTTTTTTTTGAGACAGGGTCTTGCTTTGTAGTTCAGGCTGGCTCTGAGCTCACTCTGTAGCCCAGGCAAGCCTCGAACTTAGCAATCCTCCTGTCTCTGCCTCCTGAGTGCTGGGATTACAGGCGTGAGCCACCACGCCCGGCTAGCCACCTCTGAAATACCATGATGTATCTTGATTCTCATTTTTTCCCATTCCCCTGCCCTCTCTACAACCCCCACCCCATATATATAAGCTTTGTTTCCTATTTTTAACTATGAAATTTTTTTCTTTCTGTACTTTCCTTCATCCCCTCTTTCCCTTTCCCTTTCAATATTTTCCTTCTATTTCATAATACTTTAAACATACATTTTGGAACTCATTTACACCTTGAATTTCTCATATTAGAGAAATGACTTTACATATTTGTGTCCTATCAATTTCACTTATGAATATATCCTCAGGCAACATCCATCTCAATATAAATGACTAATTTATCATTCTTCATGGCTGAGTAATACTCAATTTAATTTAAAAACGCATATTTACCCAATCTCCATTTGCTGAGTATTTGGGCTGTTTCCAAGATTTAGCTGTTACAAACTGAGCTGTCCATAGCAAATTTTAACATACCTGGTTCTGAGAACATGTGGACAAGTTGTTTTTGTCTTGGTACTAAAATAGACGAAATTTGAAAATAAGTCAGAATAAGTCTGCATAAACACTTAGATTATTTTATGAGTTTCTCTTTAACATATTTTTGGCCTAGTTTTCGATATTCAATATTAAGCTAATAAAATTTAGTAGGGAAATTACCACTAGTCATTTCAGAATCTGCTCTTAACTTTCCAAGGAGTATTCATGAGTGAGAAATAGAAAACTATCCCCTTTGCTAAAGGACAGAGCAGGAGAAAATATTGCTGAGTTGTCCATAGATTTTTTTCATACGAGGTAGTATGTTTTTAATTTAAATGTAAAAATGAAGGGAAGAAAGGTGAAACATGGAACTAAGACTCTACCTGGTCCAAGCCATCAAAGGCCATCCGGCTATCAATTTTCTAGTTTTATGCCACAGACACTATCTTATTCCAAACCCATGCCATGATTCATTTGAGTTTCTGGCAACGGTTCCACTGGATTCCCTTTATGTCCAAGGTTCCAGTATATTTGTTGGCCTTAAGTTTCCAGCCCATCAGTCTGCATCTTCGATTTCTTTCAATGTTGTCTCCATGTTCCTTCTTACAACACAGAACTCGCTTACTACTACGGACACAGACATTTCTTGAATTTACTTATTATAAAAACTCTGATGCACTACACTGTGTCATGTTGTCATCCTTTAGGAGTTATGTATATAGGTTAATTGAAGCTTTTCTTTTATTGTACCAGAGTATGAGGGCTTTGGAGAGACCAGCAGAGTTTCAGCCATGATCATTGTCTCTTACTAGTGAATTTCTCTGTGCTTCAGTGCTCTCTTGGGAAAGTGAATATTATAATGCCTATCTTATGCTCCTATGAGAATAATTATGCATGAAAACACTGATTGCCTCACCAAACTGCCCATTATTTGTATAATACATAGCTTGTCACGCTGTATATGTCTATCATAGGCCACTTAAATGCTTACCAATTTTACACCATCACTTTGATTTTCTATTGAAGTCATTTCAGAGTAAGATTGTTTAATTAGACCCAGAAGCCCAATAATTGGTTCTAGATTCTTAGCCTAATCTTTTGGCTTCTATTCTCTTTAAAATCTATGGCT
This sequence comes from Thryonomys swinderianus, assembly GCA_004025085.1. NCBI lineage: Eukaryota > Metazoa > Chordata > Mammalia > Rodentia > Thryonomyidae > Thryonomys > Thryonomys swinderianus. The sequence goes on from PVIC010024636.1 coordinate 13,575, forward strand.
GCCATTTAATTTTCTCAATGGTTTTTCTGGCTTCTGATCCCATGACTACTCTACCATTTATCTCTCAGGTTCTATTTCACACCTGGAGTATCTTCCTTAAGGCCCTCTGGTCTTTACTGTCAACCAGGCTTTTTAAAGTCATCTTCTCCTCAAAGAAAATTAGGAGAAGGCCTCCCGCCTGCTGTTATCTCAGCACCCAGCTTGGCTCATGGCTATCACTTCTCAGGCATTCAGGTCATGTCAGAACTGTGTTGCATTTTTATAGACTTATCTAATGCTAAGAAAAATACTACAGGGCAAGCACTCTTGACTTCCTTAAAGATTAAGGGATAGAAGTCCAGGGAGGCAGTTCCCTCAGGTCTTCAAGCAGCGCAGCCCAACCTGGGTCTGCGCCAGCTCCATTTGCCCATAGGTCCTCTTACCACGGCTCCCTTGATCCCTCCCACTGACTCGGAACTTCATGGCCGCCTTCATCTTCCCAGGCTGCTTTAGCTTTCATTTCTTTACCCCATGGTACTATTTCTGTGAGAAGTGAGAGTTCCTCAGTCATGGATTCCACATCTAGTTAGCTGCATTCTCAGTTTGTCACAGTTACCTCCGGATGACTACTCAGGTACTAGGAGAGCTGCATCCCAACAGCTCTACGTCTGGATAGACCATTACAAGTGAAAACAGACCTGGAAGCCCTGGGCTGATGTGAGGGTCTACAGTCACAGCATCTTCAGCTATCATTGTAGGAATATGGTGGCCGGCACCTACATGAAACAGAAGTTGAGAAAGGGATCAAGAATGAGGTGTCTAAGTGGACCATGCAGTATATCCCAAAAGACAGTTTTAGCCCACAACCCTCCTAGTAGCAGTTCCAGAACTGTGCGCAGTAAGGACTTACAGATGAAGTAAGCATGGCTTGGCTTCTTCAGTTGCACAGTAGGAACGCATGCCTCCAAATGGAGGAGCGCTTTCTGAGGCTAACCCGGAGGAGGCGGGGTCCCCCGGGCTCCTCAGCTGGAGGCACAGATGGGTGAACAACCCACAGACAACTGCGTTCAGCTTCTCCGATGCTCCTGCTCCAGATACTCAAGGGCAGACCACCGACCTTGTCCCCTCCCATCAGCGCCCAGCTGTGTGCTTATTTTGTTCCCATGGAGTCATGAGTCATTGTTGCCAAATTCCTGCAATGTTCTATCTTCTATTAAAAATCCTGTTTTAAAATTCTTCTTCTTTGGCTTGGTTCTTCTACCTTTTAAAAATATCAATGGTTACTTATGGAAGTCTGTATATGTTTCTTTTTGATATTCTCTTACATCTTTCCCTGAGGGAAGGATAAGCCTTGCTAATTTATCATCCATGAAAAGTTGACGGATAGCTAAATGTAAATATGAAAATTATCAAAGTTAAAACTGATATGTAATAAATTTAAATCAGGTCCTGAGTTTGATCCCGGTAACCACATACAATGCTGGGCATGGAGACTCACGCCCATCAGCAATCAACACCACATACCACAGTGCCAGGCGTGCTGGCTCACACCTGTAATCCCAGCACTCGGGAGGCAGAGACAGGAGGATTGCTGAGTTCCAGTCTTGCCTTGGCTCCATAGTGAGCTCAGGGCCAGCCTGAACTACAAAGCGAGACCCGTCTCAAAACAAACAAACAAACAAACACACGTTTAACCTGTAAGAGGCAAATTAATCAAAATAAATTAATTGGTCAGCTTAGTGAGGTCTTAAACATCTGGTGTAAACTTCATGTTCTGAGTCACTGAGGCGGCATTGCTGCAGTCCACAGAGGTGCATCTCAAATAGCAGCTATTTGCTATATCCTCTGTTTTGTAGACTGCACAGCTGTCCAGAACTGCTGACCTTTCTAGTCTGAAGTGTAATTAGAAAGCATACGAGTGAAATGCACTGTTGGACAGATGCCCTGAAGTTTGGCCCCGCAGTGGTAGCTCCAGGGGTCGAGCTCCTGTCACAATGCGATAATGTCAGGTCACACAGCCGCTGGCTTGCTTTTTGGTTCCCCCTGACTTGTGGTTGATAAAAGTCTTATCTTACAAATGCACATCCTTGCAAGGACACACCCTGCCCCAAGCCAGAAAACTAAATGGCACTGTGGTGACCATAGACTCTCACCCATCAGTTTATCTATAGAGGTTTTGAAGAACTAATTGGTGGTAAAACTGCGACAAGAATTGATACCCTGTGATCCTCAACTCTGAGTCTTTTCTGTCAAACCTCATTGTCTTATGAAGAAAGAATGACAAATGGAAATCTTCCAAGTGCCAGAAGATGTTTTCTGGACACAGCCTTGAAGCAATACCTATGGAAACTACTCAGTTTTGTTCTTGAGCAAAAGAACCAACAATGTCAGTTGGGGTCAAGGTGTGATGGACTCAGATGCCTGTACTGTCTGTTATCATTCGTGGTGTGGGGGGATTCATTAAGCTGAAACACCTAATTACAATCAGAAGCTAAATTTTGTACAGGATAAAATACTCTGTGTAACAACATTTGGGCCCAGGTTTTGGGAAGCCCTCAGTGAGTTTTGCTGAACTCTTTGGTCAGTGACTCTTAAAGAGGACGGGCTGTTGCTGGGGGGAACCTGTTGGTCAGCCGGGCACCAAACGCAGTGACCCATCTACAGACTGGCACGCTTTGTTCCCGTCCACTTCCCTTCCAGTCAGTAATCACATGGCTGCCTTTCCTGACGGTGCCAGGCAGCTGTCTACCCAGCCTGTCTGGGAAATGCTGTGGCATAGGACAGTGATGGCAAATATATCCAGAGCATTCAGTGATACCAACGGGCCTCTGTGGCACACGTGCCATAGGTTGCCACCACTAGTCTCAGAGAACAGCAGACCCCTCCAAGAATCTTGAGCTTTCTCGGTAGCCTGGCTCTGCTCTTCTTAGCTCTTTATTACCCTCATGATCCTAAACCAAGCCAGAGGAAGTTGGGGGAGAGAGGACCAGCAGTTTGCAATGTCAGCCTCTGGATACCCTTTGACAAAGACATTTCTGGCCACTGCTTCGTGGAGAAAGGAGATCATAGTTTTAGTCACCAAATTGCTACCAAATGATGGAGGTTTGAGCAACTCCCTGAGCTTCCCTGGCATCAGCATTCTTACCTTTAATCTGACAGGAATAGAATACATATTTTCTGAGGTCCTGTATCATTCCCTAATTATGAATATATGTCTATGGTAATTGTAGCCAGCACTTTCTCTTATAACTGTATGCCAGCCGTCCTCTTCTGTCATCTTTAAAACAATCTGTTGAGGGCCTGCTCATAAGTAATAATTATTATTTGTAAGGTATAAGAACAATTATAAGAAACTTTGCCGCACTTGCCCAAGGTCACATAGTTGCTAAGCAACAGACTCAGATTTCGAATTCACTTCTCTTTAACTATAGGAATATCTGCTAAGGCTGCCATGAGCCACGATAATAAACAGAATGAGAGGACCAGCTACTTTCCAGAAAGTAGCTTACAGTCTCCAAATTATAGAGCAACTCATTCTCAAACGGGCCTTCACTTACAGCAAGTCAAGGACCAACTGAAAACATATAAAAATAATAATTCACCTCATTTACCACCAGAGGGAGGGAGTTACCTCTAAAAGAGTTACAGGGAGATGTGGAGTGACCAATCCACAGGTGGAAAAGCAAGTGTTTCCAGTGACTGGACTTGCACTTTTCCAACCAAGTGTATTCCCACCTTCCTACTCTTGCCTATGGATGAATCCTCAGAAAAAAGGATTTCGCGTCCTTTACATGCTCCAGCGTTATTTTAAAATGTGGCTGTTTGTATAGCTGAATTCTGTATGCTAAGTTCAGGCTAAAGTAGATTAGACTGGATGGAAAGAACTCCAATTAGAAGTGAATATTTAATCTCAAGATTCTCATAGCATTAATACTTCCTGTCCCTCATGGAACAACCCCAAATAAGGAAATCAGATCAATACCTCTTGCTCCTCCCTGTATATGAGTCACCTGAGCTGTGCAGTCAACGATTCTGATGATCTGCCAGCAACAGAAACTGCCCTAGACTATATTAACATATATACAATCATATTCCTGAGTCTTGAGATCCCGATTTACATATTTTAAAGTTATGTTACTTGTGTCTACAATGTAAATAGTTTTGGAAAAACAACTGGAAATTAGCCTGAACTGCTTGAGAAGCAGAAACTTTGGACGCATGGAGTGTTGATAATCCTTGTGCTTGTTTTAGGAGCACCCCCCCCATGTGATTTCACCTAGGCACTTCCAGAGTCCAACACAAGACGCAATGCCCAGTGAAAGCCGGCCTGCTGATGGTCCCGGAGGCCCTGGGACTGCACGGGAACTGGTCTTGGAAATCTTTAGTCTAAAATCAAGTTTCTCACATTACACTTCAGGATTTTTTATTGGTGCAGAGGTCAATAAACCTTTATCTACACGGAGATAGAAAATGCAAATTTCAGGCATGCCAAGTCGCACAGTCTCTACAACTATTATTAATAAATTATTGATAATTAATTCACTTTAAATTGGAACTTGGCCATATTCCAATAATAATTTATGGACAATAGCATTGGAAGTTTATAGAATGCATCATACAATATTATTCTTTTGATGTTTTTGAGAACTTAGAAATGCAAAAATCATTCTTAATTGTAGGCTATGCAAAGTAGATGCTGGACTGAACTTGGGAACTCACCTTTGATGGACTGCATTTGTATAGTTAGGATCTCTGGATATGGAGCTTGTAGGTCAGTAATGTTTACATGGCCTGGGATAATGCCTTTAAAAAAATTTTTTTTTCTGTACCGAGGATTGAACTCAGGTACAGAGTTGCTTTTATAAGCCAGGCACTGGAACCACTGAGCTAAATCCCTGGCTCCTCAGATAATTCTAACATGAAACAGAGTCACTGCTTTTCGCACAAATGGGCCATGAAGTAAGTTCAACTGACTATCACAGGCATTAAAAACTAAGGCATATAAAACAGAAAAGAAAACACCACAGTGCTTCAGACACTGTAAGGACAATACAGTACAACACTGTGCTGTGAAATGTTTCCTGTGTGCTCGGTGCACAGTGCAGGGGAAGAGGTCAGTGCAGCACACAGGCATCTCTCAAGGTATGTCAACAGTGGTTGTGCTTGAAGGTAGATGCGCCTGGCTACACTCTGTCTGACAGCTGGTTGCCAGAGGGACAGAGGGACAGAGGGACTCGTAGTTGAACACTTGCCTAATGACACATTCAAGATCTTCACAAACCTTGGCCATTTCATCCATCAGTAGTCTTATCCAGCCTGCATGAGGCCCATAAAATCACTTACAGTCTCTGAGTGTGCCTGGCTATTAACAGGTCTGGGAGTTCTGAGACAAGCTGCTGTTTACAATATTAAACTAATCAATGGATAATTCATAAATATGTGATATGCCTTCCAGAATATACACGAGGACGAGGGTAGACAAAACACTCTACCTGCATGTGGGTATATATTCAGAAACAGAATGTGTGATAAAGTATGGAATAAAGGTAAGAAAAAATAAGAAAATAAATGTCAGCTGTGAATTTGCAAAAGCATATGCATTAAATTTGTGTTAGAAAAATGTAGGTCTTTCCTTTGAGGTTAAACATACAGATTATAAATACCGGGAAATCAAAATAAAAGAATGCAAAATGTGTAAAAAAGTGAGCAAAGGTGTACTAGACAAGTAAACATAACACTGAAAAGAAATTAGAATCCTAAAATTATACTAAAAGAATTAAAACCAAGGACACAAAAAGACTGAAGAGGATTAACAATGATAAATGATATATTACACAGTGACTCTTATGGAAATATAGATCATTGTAATCTCATAGCAAGAAAGAATATAAGGCAAAAGAAGAAATTTGGCAGGACTACAGCAGCAGTCAGAATTTTTTTTTTTTTGAGACAGGGTCTCGCTTTGGAGTTCAGGCTGGCCCTGAGCTCACTATGGAGCCCAGGCAAGCCTTGAACTCAACAATCCTCCTGTCTCTGCCTCCCGAGTGCTGGGATGACAGGCGTGAGCCACCACGCCCAGCACTGTGGTATGTGGTGCTGATTGCTGGTGGGCGTGGGTCTCCATGCCCAGCATTGTATGTGGTTACCGGGGATCGAACTCAGGACCTTGCACTTGCGAGGCAGGCGCTGGAACCACTGAGCTAATCCTCTGGCCCAGCAGTCAGAATTTTTAACAGATGCTCCTCCTGTGGCAGGTCGATAATGCAGCAGACAAACACGGCGAGGATCGGAATTACACTGCCTCGACACTCCAAGCTATTGACATAAACTTCTTTTCTTCCTAATAAATAGATGAGAATAGACTTTTTCATGCCTTCCCAGATTTCCACACACACATTCTGAAGGGAGGGACGTTGCTGTGGTATCTGACAAAATATTGAGAGAACTCACACAGTCAGTTCATTTTTTTGTGCTTTGTATTTACTTTCTTTTGGCTTTTAAGTCTAACTACAACAGGAAAATGAGTGGTAACATCAAAGAGAAAAAAGCCATTAGATTAAAACAAATCTAGCCTATTCTACAAAAAAAAAGGAGCAAAAAAAACTAATGGAGTATAAATGATTCAATCTCATCATTCTTTATGGCAGAGTAATACTTCATTTTATAAAAGCTGAATGTACCTTCAGGGCATACTCATAAGTGAAATAAATAGGTCACAGATGTATAAATATTGTACATTTTCTCTGATATGAGAAACTGAAGTTATAAATGTGGTCTAGAATTCATGACTGATATTGTGAAATAGTAAATATTCAAAAGATAATGGGGTTTAGGGATAAATAATGAAGAAAGAAAAAAATTGATGGTTAAAAAAGGAAACAATGCTTTTGTATATGGGTGAGGGGAGGTAGGGTGGGTAGGGGAGGGGGAAAAATGAGGATTAAGTTGTGTCATATACTGGCACAAATTCTCAATGTGGAGTGTAATTGTGATGTGTCTATATAATGTAGCAATAAAATGTACCAATAAAAAATTTAAAAAATAAATTAAAAAAAACTAACAGTAGTCATATGACCAGAGTTAGTTAATTACCTACCCCAAAATGCCATAGACTTTCATTAAAGGTGTCACCTTGATGGAAACAAGGGAAACACAGAACGATGCTATTGTACAACTAAGGAAGAGCCGTGCCTGGAGCAGTGCTAGGGTGAAGACGGAAGGCCCACAACGTGTCCACTCTGGGTACACGAGTGGAGCTCTATCCATTCAACTTCGACTTCAGAAATGAATCCCCTGCATTCATACTAATCCAACTAAGCCCTGGCTGGTTAACAACTCACCTCTGTTACCTTTGCTTCACCTTAGTAAAATGGGAATGTTAGTAATCTTTATCTTGTGTAGTTAGCAGCCACTTTAAATGAATTAAAAAATGTGTAAATTTTTACAGATGAAAAAGCCAATCTTAAAATTCACAAGGAATTGCTGGGCGTGGTGGCTCACACCTGTAATCCCAGCACTTGGGAGGCAGAGACAGGAGGATTGCTGAGTTTGAGGCTTGCCTGGGCTACATAGTGAGCTCAGAGCTAGCCTGAACTACAAAGTGAGACCCTGTCTCAAAAAAAAAAAAAATTCACAAGGAATTGCTAGAAGCCAGACTAGCCCCAAATAATGTTAAAGAATACAATCCGAAGATACAATTTTGTGATTTCAAAACTTACAGTGAAATGATGGTAATCAGAAATGTGCTATTGCCCTAAGAGTAGACATGCATATCAATTGGATAGAACTGAGAGTCCAAAAGTAAACTTATATACCAAGGAGGGTTCTAAGAACATTCAAAGGTAAAAGAATAATAGTATCTTCTACAAATGGCTGTAAGAAAAGTAGGATATCTTCATATAAAAAATGAAGTTAGATGTTTACCTCATACAATATATGAAAATTAAGTCAAAACGAATCAGATATTTAAATACAAGGGGCAAGACTAAAAAACTTTTGAAAGAGAGCATAGAAATAAATCTCCTGAGTGTGAATTTGATAATGAGTCACACTTGGGCTAGAACTTAGCCTTATTCCTGGAGTGTGGTAGGCATCGTGGGGTGATAAGGCGTCGTAAGGTTCTATCTGTGGTCCTCTTGGGATATTCTTAGTTACTGGAGGTAACTAGAGCAGTCAGGGGCTCAGGAATGAGTTACTGTATCTCAGTAGAAACAAGCCTTGTAGAACATGGGAAATGGGAAAGCTATTAGCAAAGGATTCTCATTTGCAGCCTGACCTGGCTGAGCAGTTACGATGACAGTGAAGTGAATCATCCACAAAAGCAGGGCTTGTGTCCTTTCACTTTGCCTTCCAAATCATTTTCAACTTTGTGCCATTCCTGTTATTAGATTCCCTCTTTACAAAATCTAGAAAGTATCCCCCAAAATATTAACAACAGTCCCATCACCCACAATTACTTCGAGTGTTTTCTTCCATATTTTAGTTTTAGTTTAGTTTGCTTACCACGGATAAGTACTTATAAAAGTCACATCTATCAAAACAAGGGCTGGAAATTTATTAAGTAAAAGTAACGGTTCCTACTTGTCTTTGATGATACTGTAGCAGTTGTTCCAGAAGGTGTAATTGTAGAAGGTGTAATTGTTCCAGAAGGTGTAATATAAGCTGTAAAAACAATGTGGGGAAATGACATTAAAACATGCTTGCCACAATCTGCACAACAGCAATCAGTATTTGGCAACTACTCATCTGACAGAGGATTAATAGTCAGAACATGTAAGGAACTCAACAACATAAGAAAAATAAGAAATCCAATTAAAAGTGAGCAAATAATCAGAATAGGCATTTCTCAAAAAGAAATAATTTTAAAGAAATAATAAATAATTTTTAAGAAATAATTTTAAGAAATAATTAAATTTAAAAAATAATTAAGAATTTTTAAGAAATAATTTTAAGGAATGCAGCTTGCAGTGGTGGCCCATGCCTGTAAAACCCTACAGGAGGCTGAGGCAGGAGAATTGCATGTTGGAACCCAGTAGTTTCTAAGCTCCTTAGGGGACAGGGTAGAGTAGTGGATGAGAAAACAGGCAGGAGGAAAAGTCAGAGCTGGGCTCAAATGTAGCCTACATCTGGGAGCCTGATGGATGTTGGAGCACAGATTAAATACTTACCCATATTGCTGTCGGCCTCACGGCCACAGCAAAAGGATTACACAGGTATTGAGTGTGTTGCAGTAGAAGAGTACATGTTGGTTTGATACTCGTAGTACACACACACACACACGCACACACACAAGCACACTCATAGCTATTTCATGTAGAAACTGATCTTGCAAATCGAACCAAGCAACAGATGTAGTCATACAAATATACTTGTCATATTCGATAAAAGTCCTTTCCTCCCAGCTAGGCTTAAAGCCCAGCAAAATTTTCATACTAGAAAATGGTGATTTTGCCACAAATGCCAGGCTCCCTGGTGCGATGGCCCCAATACTATCCAAGTCTCAATAAAATCCAGTTACCAAACTGGAATCTGAGATACTACTTTTTATGTACTTATTTAAATAAGATAGAAAAATGGGAATAGTTCCTATTTTCACCTGTGTTCTGCTATCCATCAAGCTAAGAAACGCATCCGACTTGTAATAAGATGACGCTAAAATTGCACTCACCCAGCAACAGTACTGCAACCGCTATGTTCTCTTGCATTCTGGCCCCGGAGCTGGCTCCTAAAGTCAGGCAGGAGGAGGGCGGAGGAGGGCGGAGGAGGGCGGAGAGCGCGGGTCTCGGGCCTGCGTGCTCTTATCTCTCGGGCCCACCTTCCCACGGCCGCTATCGTGGGCCGGCATCGGCAGCCCTTCACAGACTGCAGGCGGTAAATGCTGTAAAGATACCCGACCATCTGTTCAGCACGACCAGAAAGTGCCGACTTCAAGTGACTGCCCGGGGTACATTTTCTTCGCATGAATTCAAGGCAACGACTGCTTCCTGAGAATATGCTCTACATAAATTGAACAGCCAAGGCAAAGCAGGGGCGAAAAGCTGCCAAACTCGGCCAAAACTATCTGACTGTGGAGGCCGAACCTCAGGACCCATTTTCAGAGTCTAACTCTGTAGCGCTCGGGGTCACCACGTGCCTCGGATCGGCCTCAGTCTCAGGCTCCTCCGAGCTCCGGCGCCCAGGGATGGGACATCCCACCGAGAGTGACTTCTGCGTACAACCGACCGCCTGGAGAAACTGAATTAGCATTTGAGGGTTCTGAGTCTGAAAAGACCCAAACCAATGTCAAGTCAAAGAACAGTGAAAGACCCACAGACGCAGGACTTCTTTCACTGAAAAATGAGTTGGAACAGAGCAGTAGTTAGTGGTCACGCTCCGTGGAGGCAGTGAGCGGGTTCTCTCCATAATATTATGCTTCGCTATGTTAGCATGAGTTATTAACCAACACAATAAAAACAAACGCTCCCAACAAACACGCATACTGCCAGCCACAGCGGAAGGCAGGCTAAAGGAGACGATCAATGTCAAGACGGGCAGAACAAGAAACTATCTGAATTTATCTGAGTTCTGAGCAGATACCTCTACCACCACAGCACACAGAAAAGTAAAGATTGTTTCGCTTAAGGTCACTGGAAGGTTAATACAGGTTCCTGTCTTCGTTCAGAAGAACAGGTTGACATTTCCTGCCTTGATTAATGAGCACCGAACGCTGGTGTGCTCTGGATGTGAGAATTGAAAGTCAAGCTCAATACGCAGACTGTGGAAGAGGAGCTATATGGTGCCCTCTAGCGACAGATCTGTATCCTAGAAGGGAAAACGTGCCCCTTGAAAATACAACAGAAAAGACACACACACACACACACACACACACACACACACACGTGTACACACAAAGACACCTTTTTCTTAGACATTTCCCCAGCCTTCTTTCTATTCTTTTGAAAACAGCATGTTCACGATTATTATAAAATCTCAGTTATTACATAAATAATGTAATGTGTTAGATCAACTACCTTTTGAGAATTTGGAACCTGGGCCTAAAGGAAAGCAAGTACTTTTGAATCATTTAATCAAATATAATAACTTAATTCAAATTTCCTTGTCCTATATGTTGGGGCCATTTTTATGATTCGGGACAGTAAAACAGTCAAGGAGAAAGATGAAATTTGATATTGGAGGCCAAGAAAACCAGCTTGGACTGATGAATACAGACCAACACAAACCTGCTTCATAGCAGGAAGCAGCCATTTATTTTCGCCATTAGCTTATTTGCCACCCCTTCAGAAGCTGGCAAATAGTTTTTTATTTATTTATTTATTATTAATTAATTATTTTTTTTTGAGACAGGGTCTCGCTTTGTAGTTCAGGCTGGCTCTGAGCTCACTATGTAGCCCAGGCAAGCCTCGAACTCAGCAATCCTCCTATCTCTGCCTCCCGAGTGCTGGGATGACAGGAGTGAGCCACCACGCCCGGCAATAGTTTTTTTATTTCAAAGGAAGTATATTTATTTAAAAAGCAGAAAGAAATGGGGACCATTAAGTGTCTGAAAAACTTTACAGGGAAGTTATGCTTGGTGTTTTATTTATAAGAAAATTATAAATTATGAATGTAACTACATTGTGTGTATGTGTGTGTAATAGAATCTTGTTATATACAACAGGCTAGCCTCAAACTAGTATTCTCCTGCCTCAGCCTCTTGAGTGCTAAAAATATGGTCATGCTCCACCGTACCAGGAATGGACCCAACTTTCTTTAATAGACCAAGTACATTTTAATTTTTCATCTTATGTTAATTTTCATGAGCTGTCAATTTCATCTTAGTTATCAGACTTATTAGCATAAAGACATTCATAAAATTATCTTACTGCATTTTTAACATCTATTAAATTTCTAGGCCCATCTTGTTTTCATTCTCAATTTGATAATTGATATTTTCTCTCATGTTTACTTAATAATTCTTAGTATTTTTGAAGAATGAATGGTAGGTTTTCTTACTTTTCTCTCTTGTGCATCAGCTTTCTATGTGAGTGATTTTATTTTAATTAGTCTATTCTGAGGTAATTTGGTGTCCTTTATTTCTGAGTTGTTAAGATGGAAACTTAGATTACAGATTTGTGTTCTCCCTTTTTTTTTTTTTTTTTTTTTTTTTTTTTTTTTTTTTTTTTTTTTTTTTTTTTTTTTTTTTTTTTTTTTTTTTTTTTTTTTTTTTTTTTTTTTTTTTTTTTTTTTTTTTTTTTTTTTTTTTTTTTTTTTTTTTTTTTTTTTTTTTTTTTTTTTTTTTTTTTTTTTTTTTTTTTTTTTTTTTTTTTTTTTTTTTTT
>PVIC010024637.1:0-25828 GCA_004025085.1 Thryonomys swinderianus
AGTTCTGGAGACTGACAAGGTCTATGCTTTTCCACTGAGTTATCTGATTTAATTGGTCAGATATTATTCTCAAAATATCCTCAACAGCTATGGCTAGAATAATGTTTGACCAAATATCTGAGAAATAGTGTCTTAGTCGTATTGACTCCTCAAATTAATCATCACATCTGAGTGGCTGCTACCTCTGCCCCAAAGTCCCCAGAATGAACTAAGGTAGCATTGACTCAGTTAAGATCAAGCAGATACACAGCCAGAAGCAAAGCACGCTAGCCAAAGATGGTCTATGTGGACTAGCAGGGTCTCTGAGTATCCACAGATACATGAGATTAAAGGATTTTTGTGAGCACTAACTAAAGTGTTTGGTTTTGCAGTGATAGCCAGCTTGTAAATCTCCTCCTGACCTATTAGACAAGTGGATAGAGAAACATTTATAATGACAAACAAAGTCACACTCATATATTTAATTTGAAGATCACCAGTGATATTGAATCATGCTTCTTAATTTTCAGGCATTACATATTTACTGTGCTTGAAATTAACAATGCATGCTTTAGGCAGGTAACTAGGGTAAGGATAAATGTCAGTTTGTATCTACAGATGTGGGAAAGTAATGTCTTAACATGCTAGCCAAATTAAGTTACTGAAAAAATGTATTTTTCCTTTTGAATGCAGAATGTCTGTGTAAGCGTCTATTGTCCCTGCTTGGTTTTCTAACATAGTTTCTCCCATAAATTATGCTAAACTAACCAATTTTCTGTTCCCACACTTGTCACCACTTAATGCCTATCCGACAAGTGTGTTATGACAACCACTTTCTAATCCTCAGGAATCTGAGCTGTCCCAAGTGCACTTCTAAAAATAGCACCGGTGACTTCCCTTATTTCTGTCACACCCCTGTGAAATTGGAGGGTACGATACCATGTGTTTCCACTCGAAGCATTTATATCTCTGAAGAACATTTGATACCATGTGAATGCTCCTCATAGACCTTTTGCAAAACGATGTCAATTTTCACATGTTTAAATTATACATAAACTCCACTGCAGATACATTCAACTATTTTTGAAAGAAAAAAAGGCTAATCTAGTGTCAATTAAGTGAAATGCTGGAAGCAGATTAGACACCTGGACTTGAACGTTGCACCCTTTCCTGCTCTCTACATGATCCTGGTCAACCAGTGTGTATCTTAAACCATTTGTCTCTTCAGTTTATTACCAAATTTATAAGTTTTCCTGATGACTAAATATGAAATTACACGTGGCAGAATGTTTAGACTTGATGTTTTAAGCGTGGTATAATTTCTGCTGTATTTGCAGAAGCCACTTGTATTTTTTAGAGTTCTTTTGGAAACAACTAGTTATGTATAGTGTATAATTGCATGGATTTATTATAACATGTAATTATTCTAAGGGATTTACCATTTCTAAACTACTTTTAAGAACAGAGGTGGGATGATCGACAGGGGCTGTCAGGGAGCCAGAGAAGCCACAGAGCAAAACTGATCGAGGATGCAGCGCCCATGTGAGACTGCAGAGGTCGCTGACGTGAGTCCTGACCGAAAGACTGCAGAAACTGGAGTCTATGCTCCATACGCGACAGCAACAGCGGAGACGCACCTGCTCCAGTCAGCGGAGCTTCTGAACACAGGCTGATGTGCCCCGCCCTCCCTTGACATTCCGCCCCACTGTGAGCTGCTCGAACAGTGCCACCCTCTGACAGGGCCGGACTCTGCTGCTTAGTGTTCTGGTCTATGTGCCAGGCAGTTCTGGAAACTGACACACTTGCCACCTCAACACACGCACCTGCTAGGCATTTCTTCATAAAGTCAAGTCACTGATGACAATTCCTAGTCACGACTTGTTCATGTGTCGAGAGGCAAGTTAAAGTTAGTTTACTTGTACAGTGATACCTCAGTTGTGGAACAGCTCCAAGCTCAAACTCACCACTACTCAAACACCGAAGTTTGAAAAAGTGTTCCTAACTTTGCTTGATAGTGCGACACAAAGTCCAACTTGAAAAGATTTGTAGAGGCTGAGACTGAGCCATGCCTTGCACCCACTGTGAACACGGAGGGGAAACACTGTAGTCTAACATCACAGTCATCTATCTATGGGGCTGGTTAGTGCCATGAAACAGTTAGCACTGTGATTTTCTTTTTGCACTCTACTTGTGTAAAGTATCATAACCATGGCTCCCAAGAAATTTACTGATATGATCAGAAAAGCTAAGAGGAAAACTGTGAGAATCCCGATTGAGTTAAAGAAAGAAGGAATAAATATGATACAGAAAGAAAATAAAAGCATGTATAAAGGGGGGAGGAGGTGTGGGTGGGTAGGGATATGGATAAAAATGAGAATTAACTTGTGTCATATACTGGTACAAACTCCCCACTGTTATATGTGATTTTGAGATGTTTATAAATTGTACCAATAAAGAATTCAATTATTAAAAAAAAAAGAAAAAAAAGAAGGAATTGAGAAAATTGTTCAAGTCCTGGAAAAAATAAACTTAGAGGTGCAATTTGAGGGCCTTAGAACCAATTGTTTGGCTTTCCACTATTTCTTATAGAAAAACACATGTTCAGTTCTCAGATTTTTTGGGGGGTTTGAACACAAGTTTGGAACAAATTGAGTTTGACAACAGCAGTGTCTTCCCTTGTACAGAATAGGTTTTTAGCATGGAAGTGTCAAATGACTTATATTGCTTAACAATAATTATAATAAAACAAAGAAAGATAATAGCAGCTATAAGACTATACATGTGTATCTAAACAATATTTCTAGCAGGTAGAAGCACATGCCATTTATAGCTACTACACATAATTAGAACAACATTTACAAAGAATTTACTATGCTCTAGCATTTTCATATATACTTTAAATACTAATAAATTTAAAACACACAAAGTTTGTGAGATAGTTGTAATTTTGAGCCTCATTTTGCCAGTAGAAAACATAAATTTGGAGAATTTATGCCTCTTGGCTAAAAATCATGCAGCTCAAAAAAGATTGAATTAGTGTAAAAATAGAAGTGGTTATTTACATCCATCATCAATCTTACACCTTGATATGATTGTAATATTTTTTAGTGTTCAAATCTACATCTATTATTTCACTTTTAATTCCAAAGTCTTGATTGTTTATTTATCTCAATAATGCATGCCCCTTTCACATTTCAAAATCCACATGGTAAGACAGAACATACAAACTTCTCTCTATTACTATGTCCCCAGTTGCATAAATCCAAGATTTCTAATTACTACTATGCCTGAAGTACTTTCCACACACACGTTTTTGTCTCATTTCTAGTAAAACTTCATGTGATAGTGGGAAAAATCTTCTATTCCAAAGCATTACTAATATCCCCTTGGCCTCTTCTTTGAGTACCACTACCACCCTCATTTTAGGAGAAAGAAACGCTTCACAATTCAGAGAAAATAAAAATTTTACTTTACACATCCAAAATCAAATGCCTTCTCTTTCCTAGCACACGTGATTGTTCTGAAGTAGTACTTACTGTGAATAGTGAATCATGTTAACATATATTCAATCTCTCAAGACAGAATACTAAACTCAGCCTGGGGATGAAGTTCAGCAGCACAGCGCCTGCCTGGCAGGTGTGAGTCCTTGAGTTTGATACTTGGTACAAAAAAAAGGACTTTCAAATCATTATTGATAATTCATAACACACTTTTCATATCTCCCAGCCATTCTCGGGATCTTCCCTTTTATGAACCTCCAGAATTTATCCTCCTACCTTTTACTCTACATTATTCTCCTTAGATCAAGTTATCACAATTTACTGGGAAATTGCAACACAGTTCTATGAATTTATTCCTCTGCTACCATTTTTCCCTAATCTCTACAAAGGCAGTAAGATGGCAGAACAAGTCTAACTAGGTCACATTTTTAGCGACAATTCAAATGAAACTGGATATTGTTATACTAGTACCAGTTGCTATATTCTCTGCTAAACTAGGTTTATTTCAACTAGATAAATGAACCTTGGTATATTCCATACTGCATGCTCTACTCTCTGCCTCCTTGCCGGAGCCTGCCAGACAAAACAGCTGGTTTGCAAAGTCTAGGAGTGCGGCTGAGAAAAGAAAGAAGACAATAATGGGATGGGGAAGACCTCTCAGTCAATACTGAGCAGGCCCGAGTTTATTCACAGTGCTATACTTGTACAGATTCCAAGGACATTAGTGACGTCAGAAGCAGCTAACAATTGTCTATAGTCACAGTTAGAGACTTGGAAGCAGAGAACTGCAGTCAGTAAAAAAAAAAAAAAAAAAGAAAGAAAAATGAAATCGTGTTTTAATTCTTACACCTGGTCTACAACTAATTCTTTCGTTCTGAGATGTAACTTTCCTATCATCTACTCTCTGAAGGCCAGTTTTCTTGTGCCAATTCCAGTCTATTAGATAAGCAGTCTAGAGACAAGAATAACTTTATTCTCAGCACATCACAAAGGAGTTTGTTGATCAACCCAATCGCTAAGGAAAGAACAGCAAATTCTTAAATGAGGAGCAGACGGAGAACAACCTTGGGCCAAAGATTGTTTACCTCTTATCACCATTGATCCGGCACCCAAGGCAGCAGCTAGACAGATCCCATTGTTCAGGATGAGGCTGCAGTTCTCTTGGGAGTTGGGCAGCACCGTTCATAGTGCAGACCTCCTCACTGTTAGTCAGGGCAGCACCCGGTGCAGATCTCCAGGCCTCACAGTGACAATTCCCAGGTCGCTTCCCACACCTCATATATATTTTTTATTCCTCTGTGTTTATTTTGTATTTCTGTATATCAAAGTCTAATTTCTCAGAGAAGAGTTTCCTAATCCCTGGTTATAGGTCTTTTCCCTGATCACACAGCACCGTGTGTCTTATCTTGACATATCTCACTTTGTTGTACTTGCACAGTTAAATGTTTGTGATCATTTTAAGGAAATTCTGCATCATCTGTTAAAGACCTACAAGTTTCCCAAGGAAAGAGATTTTATTGTGTGTTTTCCTTTGATAATAAACCCCTTACAATATCTGTGGAAAGTAGATTAATTGATATTTGGGGTAGAGGACTCCTCCATCTTACCCTGTTAAACTTCTCCTTTCCACTCAAGTCCTGTAGAAGCTATGATCTATTTCTTCACCAATTTCACATTTGACTAAGGTTTTACTTTTTTTCCAATTTCTTCAAGCAGGCCACTTTCCTTATATACTTAACATTCCCCATTTCCTTCAAAGATTGGGCAATAAGCACCATCCTACTAAATTGTATGTTATTTCTTTATTTCCTCCAGTGAAGACTTATTCAGCAGAAAAAAATGTGTGTGTATAAAATAAATAGCTATAACATAATGCCCAGTGCTAGAATTTAGAGATTAATATTTTGTTGACCAAGTATATAATGCATATGGGTAATTTGAATGGTAAGGAAAATCATAGAAGAAAATTAGGGTGAATTAACTAACTGAAGGGAAGCTACTTTGTATGAAAACTTATCCAAAAGTGTAAGTATGTGAGAAAATGTGACAATCCATAAATATTTTGACCTCACTATTTTATGATCTCTGTACTATTTTTTTTTTTTTTTTTTTTTTTTTTTTTTGCTTTTTGAGACAGGGTCTCGCGTTGTAGTTCAGGCTGGCCCTGAGCTCACTATGGAGCCCAGGCAAGCCGCTGCAAACTCAGCAATCCTCCTGTCTCTGCCTCCTGAGTGCTGGGATTACAGGCATGAGCCACCACGTCCGGCATTGTGGTATGTGGTGTTGATTGTTGGTGGGCATGAGTCTCCTCGCCCAGCATTGTATGTGGTTACCGGGAATCGAACTCAGGTCCTTACGCTTGTGAGGCAGGCGCCAGAACCACTGAGCTAACCCTCCGGCCCTCTGTACTATTTTTATTATTTTATTTTATTTTTTGTTTTTTGAGACAGGGTCTTGCTGTGCCATTTTTAAATTACAAATGGAAAACATTTAACAGTACTTTAGTGGAGGAGGGAAATACAATCTGGTTTTAGTCATTACAATGGATATTTTAAAAGATTTAAAGCAAAGAAAGATTAAATGGTTAGTTTCCATTTATATAACATGATTAGTCATGAGTATAATGAGTATCAACAACTTCATCCTAATAATGTTCACAGACCTGGAAGATAGGAAGAAAGGACAATGACATAACAGAAAGGGCACATTACTCCCTTGTATGACAAGTATTATTTGAGAATTGACTCTGGTCATCTTTCATAAAGTTATGTATAATTTGGAAACAAGGAGGCCTTACTTAAGGAACCAAAGACACTAAACTTTAAGGAAAAAAGCATATTGATTTAATTTTAATGACATATTCTGATAAAATATGAAAAATGATATTAAATATGCAAGAGAGAAACACCAAGAATTGCTCACATTAGCCTCCTTAAGATCCAGTAGGGGGCTGGAGATTTAGCTCAGTGATTCTGGCACCTGCTTAGCAAGTGCAAGGTCCCTGATTCTATCCTAGTCCCTGGTTCTATCCTAGTATCCACATATAACAATACCAGGCATGGTGACTGACACCCAACAGCAATCAGTACCACACACCACAGTGGAAGGTATGGTGGCTCACGCCTGTAATCCCAGCATTCAGGAGGCAGAGGCAGGAGGATTCCTGAGTTCAGGCTTGCCTGAGCTACACAGTGAGTTCAGGGCCAGTTTGAACTATAAAGTGAGACCCTGTCTAACAAAAAAAAAAAAAAAAAAGATTCATTAGGAATAATATTTAAAACATTTAGAAATTATACAAAATAGTGACAAAAACAGTAGACACGGGCCAGTTTATCCAACTGGAGACCATTCACCTTTATCGGACCTAAATACAACAGTATTCTTACCTTTATATGTCAATTTAGTTTCAATTATTCAGAAATGTTCCGAAGAAATTCAGAGTTTGTTCTTTGAAGAATTAACTTTTAGCACTTAGTGTCTTCTATATTTAGTTCATCATTGTATTTCCACACTAAGCCAGCTGTTTAGTCACTACTTTGATTTTGAATTTTCAGCAGTTTTTACTAATGCTGACTCTTCAGAATTTTTACTTTAATTTAAATTACAATTTTCACCAATATATCTTTTCTGCATTGTAATGTGCTTAGTGATATTAAGAAGTGTAATTGCTCTTGGCTGAAAATGCATGGTCCAATAAATATGAAGATAGTTTTCTTTCCACTCTTGAAAATAGCTTTGCACTGAAGCTCACATACATATCATAGGTATTTTTCTAAATATTTTATACATAATAAATTTGTATGTGGTTTGCATGTACTTTTCAACCTCTTTCCTGTAGGCCACATTTTATTTTCTGTTTGCAAATATTAATTGTATCTATTTCTCCATTTATCTATTTTCTTCCTTCGAGGGAAAAAGGTTTCTGAAATGACTGATCTGTGCTATAGAAGTGAACTTTTATTAAAACACAAGCTTGTGAATGAAATATTAATTGAGTAAAATTTAAAAAATATAAACTCAATGATATAAAATATTAATAATGTCCTCTGGTAATTAATCTACTTAAACATGCTATCTAAGTATACCTGTCCTTCATATTCAGTCTCTATAAAGGTATTTATTGAGGACTCATGTTCATTCACGTATTGTTTTGATATTAATAAAAAACAGAAGAGGCCACGTTTCTACGTGTGTCACCCAATAAGGGAGGACAACAAATGAATGAACCAATATACATTCAGATTATGAGATGATGTTAACTGGTACCAGAAGAAAAGAAGCTTTGGGCAAGATATGTTAATGACTCTCCAGAAAGGGATCCAATCCCCTGTCTCTGTTGTCCCCTCTTGCATAATATTGTCCTGAGTTATACCGATCTAATACTGTCTATAACTCATTAACATACTAGGATACAGTAGAGTAAATTAATATCAAGAGCATATAGCAGACATGATGGTATAGCACTTCAAAGACTAGGTTATACATTGCTAGCTTTTGTTTTAGTGTGTTTTTTCTTCAGGATCTCTTGCTTTAAAAAAACAAAGCCAGCTGACATCACATGCACACAAAGTGGAAGCCTGCAGAGATACTCATGTGGTGAGACAGTAACGTCTTACACCTACTGATAGTGAGGAATTGAGACTCAGTAATCACAGGGGTGAACATGGAAGCAAACTGGCTCCCAGTTGAATTTTTTTTATTAATTAATTGGCTTTCTTGGTACATTTTATATAAACGTTGTGATCACAATCGACATTGAAAATTTATACTAGTATATGACATGACTTAGTTCTCATTTTTTCCCATTCTCCTGCCCACCCTACAAACCCCACCCCGTAGATACATAAACTTTGTTTGCTTTTTTTACCATCATATTTTTACCCACATTATATACCCCAACCCCCCTTTACCTTTTGAATATTTTCTTTCTCACAGTGTCATACACTCTAGAACTCATTTTATTGTCTTCAGTTTCTCATACCAGAGAAAGGATAAGGTATTTACACATCTGTGACCTGTTTATTTCATTTATGAGTATGTCCTCCAAGTGGATGTACCTTCCCAGCTGAAATTTTAAATGAAACTTCATCCCAGTTCGTAGCTTTTATCTAACACAGAACTATCTGGCTAAACTGCTCTTGGATTCCAGACACACAGAAATTAACAGGTAATAATTATTATTTAAATTACTATCTTTCAGAGTCATTTTTATGCAGTATTAAAAATAAATATAGAACAAAATTCTGGAACAAAGAAGATTTTAATTACATCAAGTTTAATGAAGTTATTTAACATTCTTTTGATGGGATCTCTGTAGTTCAGACTGGCCTCAAACTCAGATCAGTTCTCCTGCTGCTGCCTCCTGAGTGCTGAAATTACAGGTGTGTGCCACTCTTTCCAGAAGTTATCTGACTTTGCAATTAAGGTTGGATTCAAAGTTTGTACCTCAAAAAAAGGAAGTGCATTATTTATTTACATAATTACTTTCCACTCAAATATATTAGCTGTCTGTAACAGTTCATATGCTTACCAATTTTCTGATGAATATCTAATGTATATTTTCATATAAAGGAAAAAAATAGATTCTCCTAAGTGGTATCAATTAGATACACATGTCCTTTGGTAACAATTTTACTAAACTTTCTCACTATTCATCTACGAACATAATGTCATGCACTAATTTGTTTGACCTTCTAATATAATTGTTATATTGCTATTGTCAAACTTCCTGTTTTAAGTACATCTTGAATAGCTCATATAACTATGATCTTTTTTTCTAATATCTTGTTTACTCAGATCTATAGAAAAAGTATTTTTTTTTGAGACAGGGTCTCACTTTGTAGTTCAGGCTGGTTCTGCACTCACTATGTAGCCCAGGCAAGCCTCGAACTCAACGATCCTCCTGTCTCTGCCACCCGAGTGCTGGGATTACAGGCATGAGCCACCACTCCCGGCAGAAAAAACATTTTTGATATAAAGATTGCTCTCCTAAAAGTCATTCAAGTTGATTCCTATTATTTTTCCTATAACAGAAAATATTTTAGAAGTTTTATGTGTATGTATTTAGCAGAATATATGTTATACTATGCCTTAGATATTTTCATATAGCTAAGACACAACAGTCAACACCCACACTGGAAATGAGATGTTTATATGAGATTTTTAAAGGTTTCCAGAGATTTTTATTCCAGTTTTTGGTTCATAGTCAAGTGGCTTGAAAACATAAAGTCATGATAAGGTGAATGACAGGATCCTGTATGCTCATGAGAACCATGCTCCTACTGTAGCTGTTGGAGGCATGAGCGAGGGAAGGGAAGATTGCAGAAGAGACAAATCCTTCCACGACACCCCTCAATGAGCCGCTTACTCTGACCAGATCCTAGCTCCTAAGAACAAGTCAGCTATAACCTCCTCAGTGAATTGTATTGGAAAGCTCTGCAGTAAACTATGGTTTCTTTTTCAGTATGTAACTCAAGGCTGAAGAAAAACTCAAGACAGAATGAAAGAAAAAAGTGAGAGCTGAGGTGGTCAGTGTTGGACTCCTAGCAAAAGGCCCTGGCCAGTCTCAACCGCTGGTTTTGTTGTTAATCAATTGGGGTAAATGTTAATTACATTACATATATGTTGTCTGTGCAGTTTCTATGGAGACTAATGCAGGCAAGGCTATAAAGGAATGAGACAAAATATTTCCAAATTAGAACAAGTTGTGGGCTGGGAATTTAGCTCAGTGCTGCTGCACCAGTCTTGCAAGGTCCTGAGTTCAATCCCCAGAACAACAATAAAAAAAAAAAAATAGAGGACTATCCTTCTAGTTGTGAAGGTATTAACAGTGTGAATGGAATTTTGGAGTGAATTATTCTGATCTCAGCTACACATCTTATCTCATACTGGTCCCACAGCTTCCCAGGCCGTTACTCTGGTTTCAGCAGCTGTGGCCATTATAGAGGAGATCATACTGACCTGCCCGCTGCTGCAGTGCTCATGAGATACTTCTGTGAGTCACGTAGCTTCAGCCAGACTCATTCTTTATTTTTTCTAAGGATGAGAGGTATTATTTTATTATAATTTAAGAAACAATTCCTCCTTTAAGTGGAAGAGTAAACATCTACAACTTCCCATGATTCATTTTTTAAAAAATTTATCGGTACATATTAGATATACATTATGATCATACACATCATTGAGAATTTGCGCATGTACATGATGTATCTTAATTCTCATTTTTTCTCATTCTCCTGCACCCAGAACCTCCCAAACTCCCCTATATACACAAGTATTATTTGTTTCTTACCATTAATTTTTTATTTCCCTTCTTTATTTCTTCTGCCCCCATTCCCTTTGAACATTTTCTTCCTATTTCACAATACCTCTCATACATTCTGAACCTCATTTACAACTTCAGTTTCTCAAACTAGAGAAATGATACAGTATTTACACATCTATATCCTATTTGTATCACTTATGAGTATGAACTCAAGGTGCATCCATTTCAAATAAGCCAGTTATGGAATTCAACTCTTTACAGCCCACACTGCTTAGACCACGCTTTGGGTGTAATCAATATTGACACTTCCAGCAATTGTAACAATCCATGATGTAACCACTTCCCCAAAATTTCACTTATGAACATATGAGACTTTGAGAATACTTGTTCATATAAATAATAATATGCTATTTATAAAATAGTGTACTTGTACACACCATCTTGAAAATAATTAATTAGAAAAATTTCTCTAATTTATTAAGAGTAAACTATATAAACATTGAATTAACCACCTCAATTAAAATAATAATATCACTAGAAATAATGTGCCATGGAAATATTACATTCTAAATTTTGCTTTTCTAAAATAAAATAGTAACATTATTTAAGTATCCATTTGATACATAATTAATTTTTACAAGTCTGTACTTCATCCATCCAGTTCAAGTAAAAAAAATCAAGATATGAATAAAATTAAATTTATATTTAATCTCAGGTTTCCTGTGATTAAATGTAGATGTATTAAATGGATGATGCTAAAAGATGGATCATCAGATTAAATTATGGAAAAAGTAAAATTCCAAAATAAGAGCTTCTCTGAAGAGGAAGAATTAACCCTCTTCTTTAAACTATTCTGGTCATTGACAAATTCCACCCAACTTTTAGAGCTGGTGCAGAAGTCTATCTTAGCATATGTCATTAAATAACTAAGTGGCCCAAGGAGAATAAAGTCACCTCCAATCGCCAAACATGTGAATGGATTTTCACATTTCTCAGCTTTCTCTAATTAGGAGATGCCAAGCAGTACTGTCCAACGGTTTGAGAAAAAGTGATACACATCATTTTTTGACTGAATATTTAAGAGCCGGTGTATTTCACAAAGAGAAGTTAATTCTTGTTATGTTGAACTATTAAGATTTTAGGGTGTAATAACAGTGCAAGTGATCTTTCTGATGCATTACTTCACTTTACTATAATATTACTAAATTGATAAATAGTGCTTTTTCTGTGTACCTAGCTTCATTTGTTGAGAAGGTCATCAAGCTAACATAAAAGTTTCTGTGTATGCTAGATGTCATTATCAATTAATTCATCTGTAGTAGAATTATATTTATTAGTCTTTTTTGCTTACTTTTAGTTTGGCCAAAAAAATAACCATTCCTCTTACATACAAAATACATTCATAGAGCCTAAAGTATTGAAGCCCTATCCCTGAACTATAGTAATTTCTCCAGGAATACTGCTCTATCCTTTTGTACACAAATACTCATGACCATCCCTATAAAGTTTTCAGGTACATTTTCATTCTGCCCCTGCTGAATTGTTTTCCTTTAACCACTTTCTACAATATATATTTGGAAAAAAAATATTTATTAAGATAATAGTAGAGGCTGTATAGATAAAAATAAATTGTACATCTTCTTTTTATCCAGACAGCACTAAATAGAATTCAGCAGGCTTAGGTGTTTAGGCTAGTGCTCTCAAAATGCTATAAAAGCATGAACTTCAGAGATGATTCAAGTGTATAATAACATAGCTCATCTTTATGCTTAACCTTTTCTCTTGGTACAATTTAAGTGTATTTTTATATGTCCCCATTCTATTTCAAACAGAATTTTGAGAAAATCATTTCTTAGGATTTTCTTTTATAAGCCTACCATCATTTTAGTCTTTATATATCCTATTTTCCAGAACATTTAGTATTATCATCACTCACTGCTGTACTTTCTGGATTATTCCCATACTGTTTTCATCCTTAAAATTTATAACATAAAAGTCTCAGAATAGTGCAAACAATACAAATGAAAAGATTTCCATGTGTACAAATATCCTTGATAGAAAATGACCTGCCAGTATTTTTACAAAAAAAATGTAAAGCATGAAAGATAATAATTTGACCAGTAAGGTGGATTCCTTTTTTTAAAAATGTGGTGATGAAAGCAGAAAATAAAATTGCATTTGAACACATTGCTCTTTCCCATTGATATGAAAGGAAAACTTTAATACAGTGAATCTAGTCCATGATTTGGGTGAGTAATGATAGATAGATAGATAGATAGATAGATAGATAGATAGATAGATAGATAGATAGATAGATAGACAGATAATGAATAGTAAATTTAAAACAATTAAAATATTCTATATAGAAAGAAACACATATTTATCCAGTCTCCAGGTGATGGACATTTGGGTTCCTTCCAAGATTTAGCTATCATGAACAGAGCTATTATAAACATGGGTGCACATATGTCCCTGTTATATGAATCTTTTAATTCCTTCATATACAAACCTAGCAGGGTCAAATGGGACCTCTAGTCCAAGTTTTTTGAAGAATCTCCATACTGATCTCCCCAGTGGTTTTTTCTATAAAATGGAGTATTACTCTGTCATGAAGAATTATAAGTTTGAGTCATTCATATTCAAATGTATGTACCTTCAGAGATA
The DNA here is from genome assembly GCA_004025085.1 of Thryonomys swinderianus. Classification (NCBI taxonomy): domain Eukaryota; kingdom Metazoa; phylum Chordata; class Mammalia; order Rodentia; family Thryonomyidae; genus Thryonomys; species Thryonomys swinderianus. The sequence continues at coordinate 13,408 of PVIC010024637.1, forward strand.
CTCATAAGTGAAATAAATAGGTCACAGATCTTTAAATATCATATCTTTCCTCTGGTATGAGAAATTGAAGATGTAAATGAGCTCTAAGATATATGATAGATATTGTGAAATAGAAAAATAAGGGGAAATGGGGTGTAGGAGTAAGTAACAAGAGGAAGAAACAATATGATGGTAATAAAAAAATGACAAACAAAGCTTATGTATATAGGGACAAGAGGTTGTAGTGTAGGTGGTGGAATGGGAAAAATGAGAATTTTGCCATATGCTAGTACAAATTCTCAATATTGTGCATGATTATGGTGTGTATATATAACGTACCAATAAAGATTAAAAGTTTTTAAAATAATCTATATAGCTTAAATATTATTTTAATATAATTTTATTATTTTAGATATATCAGTTTACTTAAGTTATATTCAATACTGCAAACACACTAATAGGTATAACCAATAAAAGAGTAAAAATACAAAGTACTTTTATATGCATTATTTGGTTTAGTTTATATATAAGCTGTAATTACATAAAGGAAACTCTTTCATTAAAATTTTGGGTTTTTATTATTTATTTTTTATTCAGACATAGTATTTGAACTTCTTTATAAAGTACAGTAATTTTGTACATGCATATAATGCATAATAACCAAACCAGGGAAATTCTTGTTTTACATTTATTTTTAAAGTTTCTTGAACACTTATAGGATACTTACTGTGCTTTGAATTTGAACACATTCTTAAAGTTATACATCTTTATTTATCAGGTGACAAGTAGGACACAAAGTAAAGTCCTGGATTTCCAGCTGTCTCTTGACCTTAAATTAAGAGGCTGTGTACTCTCCAAGTTCAGTAATAGGATACATACTCATGTTTTAGTAAGTGCCTTAGCACACAGTAATCTCATCACTCAGTCTTTTATTTATTTTTTTTAAATTCTATTCCTGGATTCTAAAATAGTGTTTCCCGAAGTTTTCTTGCACATCATTAGTTCCTGACTGCTTTATCAGAAATAGGCTCTAAGGTCAATTAAGTTTGGGAAACAGGACATGCAGAATATCACTTAAGAGATTTAAAATGCCCATTAGTATATTTGAGACACTAAGACCTACTAAAGAAACCTGTTTAATTTTTAGCAGCCAATTGGATCACTTAGCTATATATTTTTTCACAAAATCTATTAATATTCCAGAAGATTTTTGCACATTATTTAAAAAATCATTTGTACCATGTTTTTTTCTAGATTAGTGTTTTTAAATTTTTTATTAATATGTGTTTGTAACATAATATTGACATTTCAGTAGTACCTGATGCACAGTGTACACCTTAACTCCTATTTTGTCCCCTTTTCCTTCTTTCCTTCCACTCTCAGTTTTTGTTGTTGTTGTTGTTGTTCTGGTGTCGGGGATCGAACTGAGAATTTGAGCTTGCAAGGCAGGTGTGATGCTGCGCAACTAAATTCCCAGCCCCTTCTACTTCTTCTTTTGATCCTCTTCCCCATGGACAAAGTCTCCATACTTTCTATTATCTACCTTTTATTTTGTTATTTACTTAGGCTTTAGGTTTCTCATATAGGAAAACCATGTAATATTTAAGCTTGTGTATGTAATGTTTTGTTTGTTTTGTTGTGTTGTGCATGTAAATTATTTCACGTAATATTATGGCTCAAGGTGGATCCATTTTTCCTTATGACTCAAATTTACCCTGCATATGGTAGAACGGTACCCTCTCGTGTGTAAATACAATATTTTTTACCATTCCTCTGTTGAGGGACTCTCTAGGCTACTTCCAAGAATTAGCTACTTTGAAATGCATCCCTATAAACATGATGGACACATCACTGTACCACTGACAATGTGAAAGGGAGAATCCACTATGAGGTAGAACCTATTCAGTGTATTAGAGGATCTTTCCCAACATCCTGATGTCTGCCTTCAAGATTCCAGAAGGAGTCAAAATGCTTTCACACACTGCTAAATGTACTTTGTGGAGTAAGATTGTTTATAGCCAAGAATTTCTGCCCAAAGGAAATGAGGAAAATCTCTGTAAAACTGAAAATAATTTTCCACTCAAGTTTGGACTTTCTACAACAAGTTAAGAATGTTACAAGGTACACTTCAGCGGTTAAGCAGAGAAATACAGTGGAAAAGACAGAGTTTTAAGTGTTCAGACACTGCTGGATGATTTCTGTTACTCATTCGGAGAAAGCAAGTATGGGCCTCTGCCTGTTGTCAGTGTTAGTACAGTTTGCCAAAGAAATAATTTCACCTGAAATTTTCAAAGAACAGAAAATCCTTTTCCATCTCTTATGTTTATACTTTTTGTTCTATCTCAAATATTTAAGGATTCGTTGGATTTCTGACATCATTTGTATGATTTACCTAGATAGTGTATAGTAGTATTGTGGCCTCAAATCATAACACTGTGATGTATGTGTCTAGATTTCTATATCATCAGTCCTGATTAAAAGAAAATCTCCTTCTGAATTGCAAACTTTAAATTCAACAACCTACTCCCTAACACCTGTTTTTCATATTGCACTTACTGAAGCATCACGTCTAAGCCATTTTATCAGCCCTGAGAAAAGAGTTGCTGACATCTGCAATTTCAAGGGAAGGTTAATTCTGGTTCTCACTTCACCCCATAACAAACCGATTCCAAGGTCGGAAGGACAAGGTAGGAGGGGAACAGTGGAGAAAAAGCTTCTCCTCCTGTGATAGTGGAGGAGAGGAAGGGGGAAGAGTCAGTGAGGGAGACACACCCTTCCAGGTCACAGCCCCAGGGACCCATTATTCTGACCAGGCTCCACTCCTGACAGCACAGTAAGCACAACGTCATCTAGTGGTGGCATTCACACCTCCATGATCCAATCACATCTCCAAAGCCCCAGGGAACATCTAGGTACAAATCACATCACCTGATAGAAAGTTCTCATCTGGATTCTCCTTTCTCTTCCTCATATTATTCTCCAGAGAGGAGTCAAACCATCTGACTTATTTTTATTTTTTATCTTTCCTTTTGCTCTTACAGATTACAGATATGGAAATACATCAAGATTATCCTTTTTGTTTAAATATTTTATTATAGATTAGTCATTCATTTTCTGACTTCTGGAAAATGAAAAGACAAGATAGTGAGATAAGGCACAATGAACTAACATATTGATTTTGCTAGTCATCTGCTTGTTAACACTCGGCGACCACTGTGACTCTATGGGATCCACTGTGAAGTTTAGAAAAATATAACTCTTTCTTCATCTTCCATTCATAACTGCCACCTTCTTGGAAGGGAAATAAGGTTGCACTGAATATAAACTGTGAGGATGAGAAAATTATATTTTGGGCCGGAGGGTTAGCTCAGTGGTTCCGGCGCCTGCCTTGCAAGCGCAAGGACCTGAGTTCGATCCCCGGTTACCACATATAATGCTGGGCATGGTGGCTCACGCCTGTAATCCCAGCACTCGGGAGGCAGAGATGGGAGGATTGCTGAGTTCGCGGCGGCTTCCCTGGGCACCATAGTGAGCTCAGGGCCAGCCTGAACTACAAAGCGAGACCCTGTCTCCAAAAAGCAAAAAAAAAAAAAAAAAATTATATTTTATCCTCTACTGGACCCCAGATGTGCTTGACATTTAAATGGAAAAACTCTTTGGTGACAAATTATGTTTCCTACTGTACCCATATTAACTGATAAACAAGAGGTTGCTGAAAATTAACTATTCGGTAACAAGAAGATATTTTTAATGAGAAGTTCTTTTTAATTTTTCTGCTCTGAGTTTTTAGTTTGTGCAAGAACTATTTGCTCCCATCATTTTCTACTCCTTGTCTGTTACAAGCAGTTAAGGCTCCAAATAGTTCAACATGATATTACTAAATAATCATAGACTCTGTTAACTAAATTAACTTCACAGTGGATATTTAGGTAGGACATAGATATTCAGTGTAAGGATGTAGATGCGTGAAACACATCAAACTGGCAACAGAAACAGCAGCACCATAAGACAAATGTCTCTCGAGTGTGGAGTTCTTTCTCCCATCACTTGTGGCTTGGCTGAGTCATTTCTTACTTCATAAGACTCAGATTCTTCAGCTATGCAATGAATAATAACACTTGATGGACTTATTGTAAGTACTGAAGATAATGTGAGTTACTATATGTTGTGGATTGAAAATGTCCTCATGCACATGTACAAGTAACTAAATTGTTGCAATAAGATGCAGCAATCTTTGCAAGTGACCTAATAAGAAAGATTAGGGTCAGGAATTCTCTGCCATGCAGAGGATTAGTGCTAATCTTCAATGTCCTGTGGTTAAGGTTCAGTCTCTTACTCCTGCTAATGCATATGCTGTTTCTCTCAGTATTTTCTGTTATTTTATGATACAAAGAAAAGACTCTTAGCCGATTAACTCTCTCATTCTTAGCCTTCCCAGCCTCCAGAACTGTGAGGCAAATGAACATCTACCATTTATGAATTATACAGTCTGCATTATTCCATTAGAGCAGCACAAATCAGACTGAGACACAGTAGGGAGCCCTGAGAAGAGTACTGCACAATACACAATTTGTTTTGATGCATACAGAATATATATTACATGTGTTTTATGTGGATGTATATATTTACAATCTTTAATGCACAAGTCCTTGGAGGATGTATATTATCTTTAAATTACCAGATATCACTATACCAGACACATTTCTCCTGAGAATCTGCAAAACTGAGATATATCAGCCAGCTGAGGGAGGGAATAAAAAGCTGTAAGTATTAAACTTATTTATTCATTGTATCATTGAGTGATTTTAAGGTTTCATACAGAACAGAAGAGAAAGAGTCTCACAATTGCCATGTAGCAAGACAGCATTTCATTTATTATACTGTTTGAAAAAGGTTATGATATCAAAGAGGTAATTTTTATTCAGCATTATTACAGGGTTTACAATTGACTCCTTTCATTTCAGTACAAGGAATCAAAAGCATAGATGATGAATCTTTTTTAAAGAAAAAGTATTTTAACTTTAAAAAGTAATTTTTGAGGCTATATATTCATGTCATGAACATAATAAAGACTGGTGAGATTAGTAGCATTGTCCCACTGTTTACCAAGTGTCACCTCTTCTTTGAGAGCTGTTAGTCTAAGAAGTGGTTTTTATGGGTTCTTAGTTTTCAGTGTGGGAACAATTGTTGTGCTTCTATGCACAGTGTCATGCTGACCCTCATATTCTCACTCCTGCTTTCTTCTGCTGCTTTAACTACATACTCACCACTGAATCTTGGCCAGAAACAAAAATCAACGTGCCTAATTTGAGTAAGAATTATATTTATTACCATTGTTTCATTTTAGAAGATACTAAATAGTAAGCAAAAAGACGGTCGTTGCCTCTGAAGCCCACTGTTGGGCCAATTGGACCATAGACCCATGAAAGTTTTACTGCCAAAACAGAATTGAAAATTTATACTAATTTTTTTCTTATTTTACAGAAGAGAAAATAAAAATTCATAGAGGTGAAACAGAGCTGAGATGAAGTAACTTTCTGCCTCAATAAATCCTCTATCATGCTTTCTATAGTAAAAATCACTGTTGAGGGGTTGGAGATTTAGCTCAGTGGCTCCAGCACCTGCCTCGCAAGCGCAAGGCCCTGAGTTTGACCACATACAATACCGGGTGTGGTGACTCATGCCTACCAGCAATCAGTACCACACACCACAATGCCGGGCATGGTGGCTCACACTTGTAATCCCAGCACTCGGGAGGCAGAGACAGGAGGATTGCTGGTTTGAGGTTTGCTTGGGCTACATAGTGGGCTCAGGGCCACCTTCAGTACAAACTAAGACCCTGTCTCAAAAAAAGAAAAAAAAAATGAAGGGCTGTTTAAGGAGAAAATTACTAAGTAGTCTATGTAACTACAGAGAAAACTAAGAGAAATAAATGTGAAATACATTTTTCTAAACCTAAAAGAGTCAGAAAGTAAACAACCTAGCTCTTGGGAGTGGGGAAACAGAGTAAAAAAAAAACAAAACATATTTTAGGGATCGAATGCCAAGAACATCTTCTATACAACAGATAGCGGGAAGTGCCTTCAGATAACATCTGTGACCTTCCTCCCTGGGACCGTAGTTTCTGGCACAAAGCAAAGCACATACACAGCTCCTTCAGTAGGTGGGTAGTGAACACAGCCAACTCCAAGGAAAGGGACAGTTTAAATATCAAATGAGCCTGTTCCTCACCTTGTATTGAAATAATAACATTCATTTTTCTTCTAGATTTATTTAATATTTTCACTTCCACATGACCTGCAATTATCTTACTATAATTTTCAGTAATGTATGAAATATGTCTTGTAGTCTTAACTTTCTCATCTGTGAACTTTTATGAGACACATTACCAATCACGTTCAGTTTGTCTTAATGGTCTATCACATTCTGCTTCACCTTACTCATCATACTTATCAAACTTTATTTTAACTACTTTCTGCACATCTGTCTCCTACATAGGACTGGCAGTTCTTAAAAGCAAAACCACTGATATACTATTATTGTATCCTTAGATATAATAGTACCTTTTTGCCAAGGAAACATAGTAAGCATGTATGCTATCCATTGTAAGTGATCAGCAAATTTGTGTAGATTAACTGAATTATTGTATATGTTAATGAGTAAATAAATTAGAGTATCTTTGTAAAAGATCCAGCATTTTACAGTGGAACTTCTAAGATCTGACATGGTGTCTTGTATCACATAGTATGCTGTAGGGCTTGTAAATATATTCATGCCTTAGAAACTAAATATTACTAAATGCTATCATTTAGTTGTTAGTCTACTGTGTTTGGTGTGGCACAATATTTACACTAAATTATGTCTTCATTTATAAGCTTTACAGATACTTCCATATAAATTGAATTAAATTTGTAATTTTTTGGCTATAAGATTACTATTATTTACAGTCATTCCTAGTCTTGAAAGTCTTCTGTCTTCTAGGAAGGAAGTCCAAATATACTTCTGTCAACCATAGAAACAAATAAAACTAATGAATGTTTTGTATAAGTAGAAAATATTTCTAAAAACTGAAAACACAGACTACTTTCAAAATATCATACAGACAGTCTTAAACAAACATTAAGTATCCTCTCTACAAAACTCTAAAATTACTTCTAGGACTAGAAGTTTTACTTTTTATTTTTATTTTTCTTATGTAAACACCGCAATAGTAAGAAGCAATATTTATTTAGTGTGTTTTCCAGCCATTGTGCTAAGTTCCAAATATAAATAATTTCACAAAATGTTCACAGCAATAGAATGAAGAAAACCTCCTCTGTGTTTTACAGGAAAGAAAAGAGTGATCAGAGAGATAATATCCCCTGCACAGCACCCCACACGAAAGGTAGGCCGCAGACCTGGATCCGCCCTGGAGGGGCTGGCTCCCCGCCCGGCTTTCGAGGGCTCCTGTCCACTCACCGTCTTTCTCTGGCAGCACCGTCTCCCCTGCACCACTTAGCGAAGCAAGCTTTCCATGAGTGGACTTCATCCCACGTGAGCATTAAATAAATCATGGGAAGCTTTACTTTAGAATCCAGACCAACGTTACAAGCTTGCGTTTTAGCAAGGACATTCATTGTACCTTTTGTTCTCCATAGCTGAACAACCTTTCTCTTCTTCACAAGGTGTCCTTTGGATGTGACTCCCTGGAAAGCACCAGGAATGGAGAAATACAGCATAGGCAGCCTCTCACCCTGTCCTTTGATAGTGTTTTAGGTTAAATGGATGCCATGAGTCTGTGTTCTAAAGTACCATCAGCACAGGGAATATCTAGTGAAAGTAAAAAGCATCAGCCTCATTAAGGGCATCTGGCCACTGTGCAGTGTGGCAACAACAGCTCTAGAATGCAGGCCGTCTTGCAGAAGAAGCCCTTCATGCCGGCAGGGCTGACGTTCAGGAAGAGCCCACCGGAAGCCAACACTGGTGATTAAAATATCAAGCCTGTTTCCTGTGTAGTAAATAGTTCCTCCTCTAAGTGCCAGGTGCCTCTGAACTTCAAAGCTGTTATTTTCACCCGCTTCTCTTGATCTGCTAGATGTCCCCAGGTCCAGAATATAAAAAAAGCAGTGTCTAGTCCAACAGGACTCTTCCAAGTCCCTGCTCCCTATCCACAACTTACATCTTTTCTTATTAAGCAACTTCTTCTTACTGCTTGTCAAAGTACTTTTTAAAAGTCTCTTGCTTTTAACAAATACATCTTGAGCATACTAAGTGCTCTTCAGAGTGAGACATGTATGGCCCCATCAGAGAATTCAAAGTTTCTGGATAACCTTTGGGAAAGAGAGTACCAGTTTCAAAGAAATAAGGAGTCCCGCTGGCGGCTGTTTCAGAATATGATTAGAGTCTGACTTTAGGAAGAGCTCAGAAAAATCAGCACGCTGCTCACTCTTATGAGCTACTTCTGTTGTTCTCTGTACTATCCAAATGGCTTATGCTCAATGAGAATGGGAGATTTACACATTCTGTTTCATTCTCAGCTGGAAGGTGTAAATTGTTTGCGTACTAAGTAGTTTATAAATGTATAAGAAGGCTTGGCCACCTACGTTCTTGTCAACATTTGGTTCTTGACAAACAGTGCACATGATGGAAAGCCACTTAGTAACTTACAGCAAATATTTCCTTACTTAGGTCATTAATGGCTCATTACTATATTGTCCAGTTACTCAAGTTCTTTATGGTACAAGCTTGTATTTCATTTTTTAACATCTGCTTTCAGTTTAAATGAGAGGATCCATTGATATACTGATACAGAAAACTCTCAGATGAGCTTGCATGTGACAACAACTGTTCTGCAGCACAGAACTTGTTACATTAAAATGAGTATGTTGACACCGAGAACTCAACTGACCAGAACCTTCATCATTACTGGATTTCCATAGCAAATGTCAATGGACAAGAGGGAGTCATGTGAGCTAAAGACAATGTGAGTAGAGAAACTGCTCATATTAATAGTTGAATTTATTTCATAGTTCATACAATGTTCATACACAAAGAATGGAATGTCAATATTTTTGTCATAATTGATTAATTCACAGTAATCCCATAAACAATTGGTAAAGGCATATTATCCCCAAGCCGTGTCCTCTGCAACACAAGGAAGTTTCCCATTCTAATTATTTTCACAAGATTTTATGTACTAAAATCATTTACTCGGGGGCTGGGGATTTAGTTCAGTGGTTCCAGAATCTGCCTCACAAGCACAAGGTCCTGAGTTTGATCCACAGTACCACATACTACAGTGCTTGGCATGGTGGCACATGTTTGTAATCCCATCACTCCAAGAGACAGAGGCAGAAGGATTGCTGTGAGTTCAAGGCCAGCCTGAACTATAAAGGGAGACTCTGTCTCAAAAAAAACGAAAAATCTGCTCTGTAAAGTTTTGTAATTAGGTCACACAATCATGAGTCTTAAGTGGGAACTTAACTGCAGCACAATATACAAGTATTGTATTTTTTTAGAAGACACAGAAGTTGGAATAAATAAAGACTTTGTGAATGCAAATTTAATGTAAAAACCTTTCAAGCTAATGCCAGGCATCACACTTTCCTAAATATGCACTAACTGACTTACCTGAAACTTCTCAATGAGAAAAATATAAAATTGGAAGAATCTCAGTGTGATTATAAATGTGACAATAACAGTTTAGCAATATCTCAATATTTGGTAGTCAAAAAGAAGGGTTGCCTAGATTAAATTTTTTCAAAACAAAGATTAGATTGATTTTTTAAAGCATACTGAAATTTATCTCCATCTAACAGTGAAGGAAATAAAATTTACTTTGGAAATAATACATATTTACTGTGAAAACTTCCTTCCAGAAACGTCTTGTATAGAATTAGAAAATATTACTGCTCACTTTAAAAGCAATCTGTTAAATCAAATTACAGAAATGTTTTCCAAGATCCTTAAAATCCAACCCACACAAATTAATAAACAATAATCATTCAAAATATGTAATTTGTTTTGTAGTATGAACTTCATGATATAGGTTTCAAGAAAAGGAGAACTTGAATTAGGAGGAAGTATTAAAACAAACAAGAAACCAAACTAAAGGAAGGGGAAAGAACAGTCAGGGTAAATGGAATGTATTTTGCTGAAATTAAGAACCGATCATGAACAGGATGTTGCCAAGTAGTTAGAACATGGGAAGATTTCAAGGCGAGTTCATTCTAAAATAAGTAAGTAAGTAAGTAAGTAAGTAAATAAATAAATAAATAAATATGAAAGAGTGGAGTTGTAGCCACCTGGTAAAGCATTTGTTTCTAGCAGTCACCTGGGCTCTGTTCTCAGCATCAAAAAATAAAATAAAAAGGAAGAAAAGAAACTATAGAGTTAACAATGGATAGGGTTTATCCATAGGATATAAAAAGCTGAAAGAAATATAATGTCGTTTCTAAGTGTCATAAGTCAGGTTGGCACTGGGGAAAAGGATACTGTTGGAATGTACTGAGAAACTTATGTGCTTGGAGGGACACGACGGTTAAATGCATGACGTTTGAAAAGGCAAAGCAAGTTCAAATGGTACTTTGAAAGTGTCCCCATGGCACCAAAGAGAAGCAAATATTTCAACATAACATGTAACAGAAAGCAGCACAGGGCCACACATAGAATGGTGCCTTTAAGACAAATACTTAAAAAATGGAGGATCCCCTGTGGTTATTCATTCATAACCAGACTTCAACCACTGTGAAGAAAAAGAGTTTCTCCAATTTGAAAAGGAAACGTCTAGAACGAATCCAGCCTCAGTGACTTAGTACTGTCGTTCTTCAGTTTCTGCAGTTTACTGGAATAGTAAGAGAAATGAAAGAACAAGCAGCTAAGAACATGGAAAGGATTAAAGCAATGAAACAGGTATCTCAGAGATACACGTGCTTTATATATAAATATTTCACTTATGCTACTTATTTAATCAAATTCTGCATGACTTTTCAACATTTTAGAAATTAGAATATTTAAGGGTCGGAGATTTAGCTCAGTGTTTTCGGTGCCTGCCTTGCAAGTGCAAGGTCGGGAGTTTGATCCCCAGCAACCACATACAATGCTGGGCGTGGTGACTCACACCCACCAGGAATCAATACCACATACCTGTGTGCCAGGCGTGGTGGCTCACACCTGTAATCCCAGAACTCGGGAGGCAGAGACAGGAGGATTGGTGAGTCCCAGGCTTGCCTGGGCTACATAGTGAGCTCAGGGCCAGCCTGAACTACAAAGCGAGAACCTGTCTCAAAATAATAATAATAATAATAATAATAATAATAATAATAATAATAATAATATTGGGGGAAGCTTCTTGAATTTAGGTTACTTCTAAAAACCCAATTGAAAAATTGGGCTCATATTCTCAAACACATACAATGGGCTTATAGAATAGGCCTCTACCAGGGCACATCCTCTTAAAGTCACTAGAGTTCCCACTTCATCTTGTTAGTATTTTTACTATCTGTATAGCTCCTTCATATAGAAAAAATCATACCATAGTGATATATGTGCATCCATGTTCATACCAGCTCAATTTGTGATAGAGCTCAATCTTGGAAACAACCCCAATGCTCATCAACTGGAGACTGGATAAAGAAGATGTGGTTGGTGTATAACATGGAATATTACTCTACCTTTAAAAATGATAAGTGTGAGTCATCTGTATGTAAATGGTCATACCTTCAGGGCATACTCATAAATAAAATAAATAGGTCACAGATATCTAAATATCATGTATTTTCTCTGGCATGATAATCTGGATGTTAATAAGTTCCAGAAAGTATGATGGATATTGTGAAATAGAAAATATTCAAAGGGAAATGGGTGGAAGGTGAGTAATGAAGGGTAAGAAAAAAATCTGATGGTAATGAAAAAAGGGAAACAAAACTTATGCATATTTAGGTGGTAGGGGGTTTAGGGTGGGTAGGGGAATGGTAAAAAATGAGTGTTGAATCCTGTCTATACTGGCACACATTCTCAATATTGAGTATGATCATGATGTGTATATACAATGTACCAGTAAAGATTTAAGAAACAGAAATAAAGAATTTTCAGGGCCAGAGATTTAGCTCAGTGGTTCTGGCACCTGCCTAGCAAGTGCAAGGTTCATGGTTCATCCCCAATAACCACATACAATACCAGGTGTGGTGACTCACACCCACCAGCAATCATCATGCCACACCACAATGACAGATGTGATGGTTCAAACTGTAATCCCAGCACTCGTGAAACAGAGGCAGGAGTATTGCTGAGTTCATGGCTTGCCTGGGCTATGTAATGAGCCCAGGGCCAGCCTGCACTGCAAAATGAGACCCTGTCTTAAAGAAAGAAAGAAAGAAAGAAAGAAAGAAAGAAAGAAAGAAAGAAAGAAAGAAAGAAAGAAAGAAAGAAAGAAAGAAAGAAAGAAAGAAAGAAAGAAAGAAAG
>PVIC010024638.1:0-25876 GCA_004025085.1 Thryonomys swinderianus
TGACGTAACTGCCCAGGGTGAACACAGTTAGGAAGTATTTTCCTAATTTTTGCATCAGTTGCCAAACCTCATTTCCTTACACCTTGCTTGAGAAATTAATTTATGGACACGTTCATGGCAATGGGCTTTGGGGCCTCAAATATAAGCCTTTTGCAATTTAAGGGTGGTTTTTCTAATTAACAGCATTTAATTAGAAATCTCTGAGGTGCTAGAAACTGTCAAAAAATAAAAAGAACCTAATCAGAAAAATGAATCAAGCATTTATTTAGTGATATGGCAGAGTGTCTACATCCGTTCCTACACACACCTACTCATCCAAGAAACAATCACCAAATCCCTCCGACAGGCCAACAGTGAAAATGTTATCATGAAATCAGAGTCCAGGGGAGAAGGGCTGAGCTTGTAATCTAAAAATCCAAAACTGTTTTTAAAAAACCCAAACTAATACCATATATTATGTATGAAAAGCATTTGAACATGTTTACTGTATATTAAGTACTCTTTAAGTGAGGAGAAACCCAAATAAATCTTAAATACTTGCCTGAAATATCCAAAACACATTGCAAAATGAAAATTTTCCAGTAGTAGGGATTGAACCCATGGCCGTCACACTGAAGTATATACACAAATCTTTGGTTTTTTCCCCCTTTATTTTGAGGTAGGATCTTACTAAACAATGACGTTGACCAGGATAGGCTCAGATTTGTGACGCTCCTGCTTCAGCCTCTCAGAGTGCTGGGATTATAGGCAGATACAACATTGCAAATTTTAGTCTGTAAATCTTAAGAGAGAAGAGTTCCTGTTAGGTGATGACACTTTCTGCTGGGACCATTCTAAGTACGCTGCACACTCTTAACTTGTTTAGTCCTCCCGACAGCGCAGGACACTGTGCTGTGATCATCTCCACTTGGCTGAAGGAGAAAATTAGGTCCAGAGAGGACATATAACTTGCTCCAAGCCCAGAGCTGGTAACTTGAGTTAGTACTCAAGGTTCAGTTTTATCAGAGAAAATATATTAGCCTATAATCATGTGCAAGTACGCATGAGGTGCAGAAAGAGTTGCTTGTATGATACTTTGGGAGACAATCAGGGAGAGGTTCCAAGAGGAGATGATATCTTGAAAGAAAATCGACATTTTAGGGGCCCTTGAACATCAGCGGAAAGAGAGACACCCAGGCAGAAACTAGACCACAGGCCTCACAAGGGCAGGATGTCTAGCCAATCAAGTGTCTCTCCCTCATCCCACCTTCATTCAAGAAGTTCAGGGGAAACTGCAGTCTGTCGTCTCAAATGACATTTTTATCGCCCGCTTAACATTTCAAATGAAACATTTTATTGCATTTGATGTTAGTTCAACATTTAACATGTACTCTTCATGCTTACAATTCTCAATGTGTTCTGACTATATTAAGCAAATATTTAAGAAACGTTTCGGCTGTTTTTCCATTTTTAAGTATTTAATCTGTAATAAACATATAGCATGTTAAAAATACATTTCATGTATAGTATGTGTTAAGTGTTAAGAATATATTTTTGAACTGACCTATTTGAGCTGTCAGACTTTCCATTACAAACCCCTAATTTAAGGGGATTTTAAAACAGCCATAAAAATCTCTTCATGCTGATATTTCAGGTAAAATATATCTCCTTCCTGAGCCCTTTTCCAGTTGTTGGTGGTTTGTTTTCTTTAGAATTAATATATTTCAAGAAAAAAGTGACTGTGAAATTGAGTATAAAACAAACATTATTTTTTTCTCATAAGATGTTAGAGCTGTCCTCTCTGTTGTCTAAATAACTCAGGCATTAATGACATCTGGTGAAAAAAATCATAAACTTAGAACAAGACAACAAAAAAAGAAGCATAGCTGATATGAGTACTATTTATATTCAAATTCAGAGTCAACATGAAATAAAGTTGAAGATGCTTCTCAGATAGTCCCATAAAACTTCAAAAGTGTGTGATAACATGTTTAATTGCACTAGTTTAGCCTTTCACAGTACAATTTACAGATGAACTGAAGACATCTTCTCCCTGTTTTTCAGGATGCTGAGAAGCAGGAAGGAGTTTGCATAAGGACCCCATCTGCAGATAGGTAGGTGGTGTGACTTAGAGCAGGAATTCCCTTCCAGGTCTGAGGCCAGAAGACTTGATCACCAGACTGTGACTCTGAGAAGGGGCCGAGCCTCTGGTAGATGGCTTTAGAGAGAGGAAGATAGGCTATTGGCCATATGCCCTTGAAGAAAGTAGTGAGACCCTGGCTGCTTCCTGTAGCTTTTCTTGCTCCCTGGCAGGAACATCTTCTACCAGAGGCTCCAGCCATGATGCACTGCATCCATACAGGCTCAAAGGCAAGAGGCCATGTGCACATTAGTCAAAAACCCTTGGAAGCCATGAGCCACCTATACTTCTCCTCCCTCTCAGTTGTTTGTGGCATAATTTATCGTATGGAGTAATAGAAAGCTGACTAACAGGGCAAGTAAAGTTTAGGAGCTGGAAAATGATTTGCTCACAGTCACAACACCAGTTACTGGTGACTCTGGGACTTGAACTCAGAACTCATTGTTTACTGTACAACATTGAAACCCAGAGTTCATGAGAGATTGAGCCCAGGTGTGACTTGGTTTTTCTATCTAGTTAGCTTATAACCTGGCTAAAATCCTAAATAAACAAAATTCAAGTTAGTCATATCCCTGACTCAATTGTTTGTTATTTTCCATTTTTAGAATCAAGATCCTATCAACAACTGCACGTGAAAAGTTATCCTCCTCTTGGTTCAAGTCATCTGACAGTAACCAAACTTTAGTAAAAGTTAAGAGTCATCCTTTCCATTCCAAAGTGGTCTTAAAATGTATATATCCATTTTATCCACTAAGATTGTAGATGATTTGAAAGCAAAGACTTATTTACTTTTGTTCCTTCCTCTTTCCTCTTCTTATGGAACTAATGTCTGGCACAGTGACTTGTATCTTTTTTTTCTTATTCATTAAATTTATTGGTACATTTTAGGTACACATTATGATCACATTCATCATTTGGAACTTGTACCTGCACCTGTTGTAAAATGGTTCTTATTTTTTCCCATTTCCCCTTCCTCCTTTCTACCCCTCCCTATCCACATTAACTTTGTTTCCAGTTTTTCCTTCTTTTTTCATTTTTTAAATTTCCCTTTCCTCCTGCCCCAGTTCCCCTTTGAACATTCTTCCTATTTCACAGCATCTGCTATACTTTTTGGTCCTTATTTATACTTATTTATACCAGAGGAAAAAGTCAGTCTTTACACATATTTCCTAGTTATTTCACCTGAGAGTACAGCCTCAAGGTCCATCTATTTAGCTATAAATGTCTCTGGTTTATCTTTCTTTATGGATGGGTTGGACTCTACTTTATTTTTAAAAATAAATATATTTTTATCTAATCACCAGTTGATGGGCATTTGTGTTGTTTCCAAGATTTAACTCTTACAAATTGTGCCACTATAATCATGGGTGTGTATATTTCTATCATTGTGATATGATGCTTTTAATTCTTTCAAGAAGATACCCAGCAGAGAACTAGCTGGGTCAAATGGGACCTCTAATCCTAAGGGTTTTTTTTTTCGGCTGTTTGTTTGTTTGTTTGTTTTTAGGGCTACTATCTAGAATATGTAAAGAATTTAAACAAATCGATCCCCACAAGTTTAAAGACCCAATTCAAAAATAGGCATCTGAAATGAACAGACACTTCTCAGAGGCAGAAGTAAAAGCAGCCAAGAAGCATATGAAGAAATGTGCAGCATCACTGGTCATTCAAGAGATGCAGATGAAAACAACAGTGAGATTTCATCTAACTCCACAAAGAATAGCTGCTATTGCAAAATCAACCAGCAATAAATGCTGGCAAGGCTGCAGGGAGAAAGGAACCCTTCTCCACAGTTGGTGGGATTGTAGACTGGGGCAACCATTGTGGAGATCAGTGTGGAGATTAATCCTAGTTTTTTTGAGGACTCTCCACACTGATCTCCATAGTGGCTGCACCAGTCTACACTACCACCTACAGGGGAGAAGGGTTCCTTTCTCCACACAGCCTCATCAGCATTTGTTATTGGCTGATTTCTTCATAGCTGCCATTCTTTGTGGAGTGAGATGGAATCTCAGCATTGTTTTCATTTGATGTTGAACCTTTTTTTTAATGTTTATCTTCTCCTTCCACTTCTTTATCTGAAAAATGTTTTCCCATCCCCATGCCTCCTCTCACCCCATCTCCTAAATACATACACTTTGAGGGTTTTTGTTTTTGTTTTTGTTTTTTGGGGGTTTTTTGTTTTGTTTTGTTTTGTTTTGTTTTGTTTTGTTTTGTTTTTTGCTTTTTGAGACAGGGTCTCGCTTTATAGTTCAGGCTGCCCTGAGCTCACTATGGTACCCAGGCAAGCCGCCGCAAACTCAGCAATCCTCCTGTCTCTGCCTCCCGAGTGCTGGGACTAGAGGCATGAGCCACCACGTCCGGCATTTGTGGGTTTTTTTTTTTAATAAAATGGAGTATCACTCACCCATAAGGAATGATAAATTAGAGACATTTATACTTAAATGGATGTACCTTAAGGATACACTCATCAGTGAAATAAACAGAACACAGATGTGTCAATGCTGTATCATTTCTCTAGTATGAGAAACTGAAGGTGCAAATGAATGCCAAAATGTATGATACATAATGTGAAATATGAAGAAAATGTTCAAAGGAAAAGTGTTCAAAAGATGTTCAAAAGGTAGGGGAAAGTGAAGGGAAAGAAAACAATTGATGGTAAAAATTATGTTTTTTACACACTTGGGATAGTAGTACTTTGTCTAAAGAACAGATGATAAATTATTTTTCCCATTCTGTCAGTTGTCTCTGACAACCACTCTGCTGGTGGTTTCTCTCAATGGGCACACTGGCTGGTGTCTTCTAGAGCTTCATTCAATGGTTAACATTGAGAATAATGAGTAGAACTGCAGAAAGAGGCTGGATGCCTGTTACTCCACATAATATCAGAGACAAAAGATACCTTGGTTGGCTGCACCGGCATTCACAAGTGACTTCCTTTCATCATCTTCCTACACCTTCCTTCCTTCATCCTGCAAAGTGAAGATTCCATGAACAGATAGATACACTTGTGAAATGCTCCCTCCACTGGATGGAAATGTCAGAAGAGCTCCCTGAATATGGCCTTGGCCTTCCCTCTTTCTCCTCTCTGGAACAGGCTGACTGTCAAAAGCCAGTGGCTTACTCCATTCCTACTGGTGAGGTTCAAACTCACTCTTTCCACCACCATGGGAAGTGTGGGAGCATCTACTTCGTCCTGGGCACAGGCCCTTCAGCCCTTAACTAAACTTAGCCTGTAGCAATAAATGATATTTTGGCTCACATGTGTCCTGATTTTTTATTTCTCCATTTACTCAGAACTCAAATGAGGATGACAGTGTTATTTATTTTTGATACCTCCCCCAAAATCCAAGAGAGAAAAATATCTAAGCACTCTACAGTCAATTGCTTTTCTTTCAGTCATCTTCCTTCCAAGTGTACCAAAAATATCCTTAGGCCTTCAGAGTAATTATATTTATGATCATTCATTTTTTCATTAGTCTAGAGCAAATATTGTGGGAACTCAAGAAAGATGATGTTCCAAAGTCAACCTCAAGTTTGGATTTGCAAGAAAGAACCACAGATTAAAATGGAATTGGAATCAACTGAACCCTGGATACTCTCTCTAATGAGACCTCAGTACAGGAACCACATATTATACTGTCTTAATAGACAGTCTTAAAAAGTTAGGTGGGCTGGACTTCAAATCATACCTAGAAGACTTAGCCTCAAAGGCAAGGGAAACTTGAGGACCCAAGATGAGAAACTAAAATTCAACAGAGCATTGACAAGAGTTTGGAATGTCTCAGTGTCAATTGCTAATTCAGACATAATGTCAAATAGTAAAAATATCCTGACTTCATTCATTGGTTCAACAAATATTTATTGACCGTCTGTTAAGTCCCAAGCACTGTTGGAAACATAACGGATACTGCAGAGGGCTAAAAGCAAAAATCCCTGCCCTCATGAAGTATGCAATCTAATGAGACATGATAGATAATACAAACTAAAGAAATAAAGCATGTGGAATATTACTGCTAGGGGAGAAATGGAGCAAATAACAGAGTTAGGTAATACAGGGATATTACACAGTAACGGGTCTGTAACTTTAACTGGATTACTAGAGGACTCAAAAAGTGTGACACTTAGGCACACACTTGAAGGAACTGCAGATGATAGAACGAGAAGTATGTTCAGAAAGAAATGAGTGAATACAGATTTCATGAGCAGAAGCTTGATAAATAGAAGAGGGACATCTTAGATTCATCATAAAATGTTTCACATCCTGGGTGAATGAAACAAAAGATGTTTATTTCCTCAGTATTTCCAGAGGCAAGAAAGTCCAAGATCAGTGCTCCAGCAGATTTGGCTTCTTGTGAGACTTGTCTTTGTGGCATCTCACTGTGTCCTTCTGAGGCCTCTTCTTGGTACAAGAATCATCTCCAGTGTCTCCCTACGGGGACTTGTAGTCCAACCATGAGGGATCTGCCTTCACCCCCACCTCATCTACTTCTAATCACCTCCAAAGACCCAGCTCCAATCATAACCATATTGAAATTCAGGCTTCAACATATGGATTTCTGGAGCACACAACTCATTCATGAAGGAAATATAACAGTTGGATCCAGAAAGACAGATCAGTCATTAAAATCATCTCATTGAATCACCCTCAAATTTTTGCTGTTTTCTTCAGCACTTGTCATTTCCTGAGAAAACTTCACCACTGGTTAAATCTAACTTAGTCCTTTCTCTGGCTAGAGAAAACCACAGAATCATACTTACTAAATTAACTCATATACCAAGTCTTTGGGACTCACACTATATTCTCTTATCATCCATTTGTTAGCCTCCAAAACAAACACTTCCTACATCCTTTTTTGTACTCAAATCCCCAACACCTTATTTTCTCTCTAGCTTCCAGATTCAGTGAGAAAATAAAATTCATCAGAAAAGAACTTGTGCAAGCTCCCCTGCCCACCCCCACTTCCACCCAAGCCCACCACTGGCTGTGATAGATCCCTGTTCGACCCTCCCTGGGGCACCCCTCCCTTTTCAGCCCTGGACCACAGCCCTCTACGCAGCCCACCCATGACATCACTTTAGCAACTCACCACTCTCCACCACCCTCATCCTTTCCTCCCTCGTCTTCCTTTATTCTTTTTCAATGGTACTGACTTTCCTCTTCACCTTGGTCTTCATGTCTCAGCCCACTTTTTGAGTAAAGCACCTTAAGATCAGTAAAGATTCCCACTGTTCCTGCACGCTCTCCTGCCTTCACCTTTTTTAATCATGCACCTATCTCTTAATAATTCACATACAAGTAAATTCACTCCTTTTGTGCACATTGTTGTGAGTTTTGACACAGGGCCCCAATCCTGATCACTATCACAGCCAAAAATTCTATCATGCCTCCTTGTTATTCTCTTCTCCCCATGCCAGACCTTGACAACCAGTGTTCTCCCTATAGGCTCATCTTCCCTACAGAAAAGATTTTTATGGAATCATACCACGTGCAGCTTTTGAGTCTGTCTCTCTAGTCTCCACTTCCTCCCTATTCTGTAAAACTGTCATGTAAGAGTGACTGCAGTCTTCTGTGGTATGAAGATGTCTCCCAAGGTCCACATATCAGAGGCTTAGCCCCCAAAGTAATCACTAATAGTATTCAGAGACTTCTGGAAGATACTTGGATTAAATGATGCCCTGAGAGCCCTGTGGTGGGAGTAGTAGCTTTGTAAGCCAAGGGAAACATCCTAACCTTGCATACTTGCTGGCTCTCACCAAAAATTTCCTTACCCTAGGTTATGATGCAGCAAAAAGGCCCTCACCATATGCCAGGCATATGCTGCTACCATTTTCCTGAACTTCTCAGGCTGTAGAACCCTCAGCTAATAAATTTCTATTGTTTACAAATTATTCAGACTCAAGCATTTGGTTATCAAATACTATGAAAGTTCCCCTGGTATTAGATCTGATGTTTGCTTCTCACCCCTTTCTTATTTGTCTCATCAGCAATAGTGGACCCTTCCATCTTCAGGAGTCATCCTATTGCTCTGGCTTCCAGAACTCTACAAGAGCATGAGACCTTCTCCAAAGATTGGAAACAACCCAAATGCCCATCAACTAGACACTGGAGAAACAAGATGTGGTTTATCTATAAAATGGAGCATTACTCTGCCATAAAGAATGATAAGTTTGAGTCATTCATACTCATAAGTGAAATAAATATGTCATAGATCTGTTAGTATCATATCTTTTCTCTAGTATGAGAAACTGAAAATGTAAATGAGTTCTAGAATATATGATAGATATTGTAAAATAGATAATATTCAAAGGGAAAATTGCTGGGGTAACGAGGGAAAAGAAAAAATGTGATGGTAATTTTACAAAGAGAAACAAAACTTATGTATATAGGGGCCAGGGGATTGTAGGGTGGGTGGCAGAAGGAAAAAATGAGAATTGTCGTGTCATATACTGGTACAAATTCTCAATATTGAGTGTGATTATGATGCATATATATATAATGTATCAATAAAGATTCAAATTAAAAAATTGTTCAGTTTAAATGCATATCCTCCCCATTTATGTTGAAATTCCTCCTTGATATGATATTAGTTGGATATTAGACCACTCAAGGTTAATTAAGCTATGAGGGAGAAACTTCTATAAATGAGGTTAATTTCCTTTAAAGATATCCCAGACACCTTTCTCCTACCACATCAGGACATAGAAGAATGTGTCATCCATGAACCAGAAAGCAAACACCAAATTGCTAGTTCAACTGCTTCCTATTTTTGTGCATTTTGGACACCCAGGGTCTCTTTTTAGCTTCTCTCTACACCTATCAGAAATGAGTCCACACATTCCCTAAACTGAGTGGACCTGCTGGATGTTAGACCCCGTGTTGTTCCCACAGCCCAAGGCAGCATCTTCATCCTCACCTCCTGGCTGCCTCCCAGCACCAGCATGGTTTTTTCCATCCTGTTCAAAATAAACTTCTAAATTTCTCTACATGGTGGCTAAAGGTAAATATAGCTCAGATACTTAGCCTTGTTTTTCTTTATATGTAAAGGGAAGTTTGGAGAATTTAAAGTAAAGAAAACAAATCTCCCTCCATGAAAAGTAGGCTGTCAAGACTGTTATCTCTCTATGTACTTCAAATAAAAATCCAACAGGAAGCTCAAAATTGAGCAATGGATTCTTTGTTCTAGTTGGTAGCCACAATCTCCCAAAAGCAATGAATGGCACTGCTTCATTGAGCAGAGGGAACTGCTAGGCAACATAGTTTATGGGGAAGGAAAAATAGCTTGTTTTAATATTTTTTGAAAATATTATCCATGCTACAAACATAGAAACGTGCACCTGAAGAGAGAGCAGCAAAATCCCAGAGAGGCAGCAGTAGAAACTGTTAACTGGGACTCATGCCAGTAAGGAGGCCACAGAACATTTAAAAAATACAAGATCTAGAGGAGACAGAGGCAATGGGTGAAGATTATGAAAACTGGAATTTAGAATGGAATTTGTCCTCTTCTCACCAAGAGATTAAAAAATCTCAGATCTCTTTAGCTGAACGTGTTAACATAGCCTGTAGCATTTCTATAAACATAATTGGAGGATAGAAAATACTGTGCTGTGGAAAGCATTGCCTCAAGCATACTCCTGGAGTATTTAAGTAATAAATATCATCAGTTTACAAAGAACCTGAGCTCTATACAAACCCAGGTAACCTTTCGTTCTCTTGCATGAGTGTAGAATCTATGAATGTCAACTGCCATACAGTGGGAGTATCTCACCATATCTGGCCTGTGTATTTCACACCAATTTCTGTTTTCTTAGCTTATATTATGTTCAGTCTTTCAATAGGAGCACTTGCCAGTAACTTTGGGACTTGGCGGGCCTTATCCGGAGATTTACAAGGCATGCTCTTGACTTTGACACGCACAAGAGACATGAAAGTGGAATATTTTATTTAGAATCACTAAATTGTTCTCATCTATCTTTGGGTCCCTAATGTCTATCTCAGTATACAGCAAATATCGACAGCTCAGTCAGTGTTTTTGTGAAGAAATCACATTGCTGGAAAGTGAGTATATTAGTCTATTGCATGCTAAAGGAATGATCTGAGAATTTGAGCTTGAAAAATTTTCAGCTGCCATCTGGAGAACACAGCAGGCTCACTTTAAGGGTCAGCAGATCAGGAGACAAGTGCAACCCAGGATGGTGTCATATTTATTAATCCCAGGAAGAAAGGGCATTCCACAGCATGCCATGGGAGTGGGGGCCACGGGGAAGTGCTAAGGTTCTCTAGAGGCAGTGGGCCTGGGCACCGCTGGGCAACATTCTTCCTGTGGTTTTCACGGAAAGAAATGACTGAGTCAGGATCGCAGCCCTGGTTTGGGCCAATTGGGAGGATTACAGTGGGAACTGGAGGAGAAGGTCTCTCCTCTGTTGTCTGTTCCCATTAGGGGAGGTGGAGAGGGTGCGAGTCAAACGGAGGAAGAGGAGGAGACAGTGCTGTGGGGCTGCACGGGGTAGTCTGCATATGAAAAGCACGGCCCCCAAGCTCTCTCTAGGAATCAGGAAACCCCAGGACATCCAGTGACCCATGAGTTAATGGGGCTGAGAAACCAAAGCATCTAATTATGAAAAGCAAAAGGACGTGCCTAATATCCTCAACCCACTAAGCTTCTTAAATCTTCTCTGTATTGAAAATTTAACTTGGATTTTGTGGACTTATTTACCATCTCTTCTGTGCTGTACAATAAAATAATTAGAAATAGGGCAACGCCACCTGAAACTCTTAAGGATTCTGGGTCTTCAGAGCTCTGAAACATGTCTTTTGGATCATAATCTAGACAATCTTTTCTGATTATTTATCTAAAACTAAAAGCGGGAAATGATTCATTTGATTTTTGCCCATCCTGGAGTGCTGCCACTCTCAGCTCAGGAAGAGCCGGCTTCCCTTGGCAGTCCGCACTTGTAGGATGATGAATGAAGTTCTATGTTTGGTGCTAGCTAAAATTTTATAGGGTCTAAAAAAGCAATTTATACATGCTTCAGGAGGTTGCTGTATTTTTTTTCTTTAGATAGCTCTCAGTCACAGCAGGGCACTCAATATATGTATATCACATCCAGAGTTCATTGCATAGGAAGCTCAAATTTTTTCTCTGTGCATTGATAAACATGTGCTTGACTTCCACAATCTGGAGATACACTCAGAATCCAGAAAATAGATATAAGCTGAATTCTGAATTCTACCAGTTATTTTTGCACCTCAGGAACGCATGACCTTCAATGGGATACTGTGAGAAAGAGAACAAGTTGTCCTAACAAAACATTTTCTTGGTTCCAAGAGTCAAAGCCGGTATTCAGGACTGGAAAGGCCAGTTCCAGCCTCTTGTAAATCTCAGGGCTGGACTGGATGGCTTTGCATGCTGGCCAGTCAACTAAGTTGTTCAAGGTCAAGGCTAGCTCAAAGAACAGTGGCCATGGGCCAAACCAACCACTTACTTTAAGTGATGAGCTCTCTGAACACTTGCAATCCACCAAGCCTCCTCCATTTATACCTTTTTTGAGAGTTTCTTAGCTTCTACTACTAAGTTCTAGATAATAGACTATGAGAGAAAGTGGCTACTTTCAGATCTACCTATAAAATATTGGCTTGAAGATTCTCAGGCCCTTGTCCCTCAGCCCCAAACCATGCAGTTCTAGATTAAAAATGGCTGATACACAAATCTCCAGAGCCCTAGGCTGGAAGGACAGGTGCTCTCTAATAAAAAACAGACCTGGGGGATTACAATTCATTCTGTTCATCAATTTTTCAGGTAGCTACTCAACTACAGAGCATGGCAATACAATAACTAATATACAAAAGTTTTTCAAACGCACGCTTAAAAATACTGACAGGACATGTTGTCAGGGTATATGAGTGGTAGGATTGCAAAGATGTATATTTTTATTTTCTGTTTATTTTACATTTTTAAGATCTCCAAGGATCATGTACTGATTATATAGTTCTATAATTTCAAGGAAATATTTAAGATGAAAACAGTTCTAATGGGACAGCGTAAAGATAAAAGAAATGGCTTCAATCTGGTCATTATCTAGGCAAATATAATTGATATAATCATGTTTCACATTCAACAAGTTGTATTTATTTACCATATGCCTAACATTGAGCTAGCTTCTGGGATACTAACATTAATAAAAATTATTCCAGCAACTTCCAAAGAATCCACAGGATTCCAAGGACCATAACAGGAGATGATAAAGTGAGGTACTTGAGAAATGCACAGAAAGAGCCCTCAACTCAAACCAAAGCAACTTAAATAAACTTTCCAGAAAGACAGATTCTTGTCCTACTCTGTAAACAGAGTAACCTTCGAGGGAAGCTCAGCAGCTCAGCACAGCGAAGCAGCGCCCTCTGGGAGGGCACTGGAGATTTCCAGCCTAAAACTGAGGCCAGTTTCAGACCCACCGATTTATTTATTTTTTCTTTCTGTGATGTTTAGCACAATGCCTGTTATACAGTGACTGTACAGCAAATATTTGTCAAATTAATAATTAAAAAGTGGCATTTCTGCCAAGTGGCTATCCAGGCTCTCCTACAATAGTAGACATCTTGTGTGGCAGCCCACTGCATCTCCAAGCAGCTCTGGCCACAGGAAAGTCTTCCTTGTATTAAGTGAAGTGAAAACCCAGTTGCTCCAGAGAGCAAATTTGCATAAGGGAACAGGATCCACTCGTGGCGGAAAGGTGAGGAATAAAGGGGGGCCAAGATGCAGGAGGAGTTCAGAACAGCACTACACACCTCCACTTTCCTTGTCATTTTTCAAATGAGTAAGTTTGCTTTTCACACGTAGCTCCATAGGATTTGGAACATGTGCATGTGTGTACGTGTATGTGTCTGTGTGTGTGCAAGAGTGAAAGTGCACATAAAAGTGCATGTGTCAGGCTCCCACAAGTTCCCAGTACTGCCTTATCTCATTTACTTCCTTTCACCCTTTACTGCACTCTACTAAAGTTAGAAATCTCTATTTCATGACAGGAAATCAAAGTAAGGACCATGCTGGTTGGTATCCTTGGATCGGCTTCTACAGTGCACAGCTATATCTTAAAGGGAAAAGGCTATACACAGAGAAGCTATGTTTTACATGTAAGGATCCCTCCATATCTCCTAGGAATTAGTTTCAGAATTCCCCAAGAACATGAAAACCCATGGGTGTCCAAATGCCTGACATAAAATTACACACTCTTTGCTTATAACATATATAAGTCTCCTGGATATTATAAATACTCTCTCAATGACTTGCAAGAGGTAAATCCTATGTAAATAGTTTTCTTTCTGTATTGCTTGGGGAACGATTATATGAAAAATAAGCCCAGACTTACTCGGTACCCATGCAGTTTCTTTTTAAAATATTCTCTGTCTACACTTGATTGATTCTGCAGATGGGGAAGCCACAGATGTGGAGATGTATAACTTTCCAGCGACAGTTTTCTCCAGTATGAGCGCATGTGTGTTTATGTGTATGCCAAACGTGGGTGCACATATACACCACACACGTCTGTTTTGTTCTCCTGAGAGTACAACTATACACGGGCATCATTTCCACCCTGCAAGACAAAAACGGCTTAGGAAGAAAGACACTTTTTGAACCTACAGGACACACATGCTGAAGCCATCGAGTGCAGGCACTGGAGACACGCTTCTCCCAGAGAAGACTCTCTGGGCCTTGGGGGGGAGGCTAGGGCAGCAAATAGGATACAGCTCTCTTTCCTTTGATTTTCTGTCTTGTAAAATAGAGCCGCAAGGCATGTTTGGGGGTGTGGAGATTCCGCAAACAGGCAGCCTCAGCTCTGAGGGTAGGTGCTTCTCTACGGCTGCAGTCTTGGGGGAACAGGCTGCCTGTCGTAGAGTGTTTGCCACCACTCTCCTCCTGCTGCACCTGCGAAGCCAGAGGCTTTGGGTCTAGGGCCCAGACACAGCTCTGCCCAGGACAGGGCATGCAGGGAAGGCCCACGCTCATCCTGGACCCGCCTTGCTGCAGGAGGGCTGGCCACTTGGCCAGGGTGGGTCACAGCACTGGCTGACTTCTTCCGTTGAGGATTCCACTGTGCCCTGGTCCTACAAGCTCTGCCACCCTCCTGAAAGGAGCAGTTCACCTCAGACAGCAGGTAGGACCTGTGCACCAGGCGGGGAAGGGTCAGGGGAAGGGCGAATGTGGACACCCAGGGGGAGCACCTGCTGCCCAGGACAAGCACAGAGCTCTGTGGCAAGCAGGGTTCAGAGCTGAGTGGGTAGGTGAGTGAGCTTCGGGTCTCCTTTTACTACACTGTGAATGAGTTTCCTACCTACTCTGCATTCTCAACCCTGATAGCTTCTAAAACTGTCCATCTTTTTCCTTCTACTACAAAAGATATTTTAAAATAATGAATCACAGTGTGTACTGGTCTCCTCTCATGCATTGGGTGTTCATAAATAGCCTGTTGGTTCTGCTGACAGGTCGATGGACCCTGGATCTCTTGGAACTGGGCCCCCTTTTCCTAGCTGCCATGCCTGATGTGCACCCCACAGCCTGGGAGGCTGAACGGTGAGCTCGTCCCCTCCACTCCGAGCACAGGGAAAACGGCTTGTGCAGCTCAGCAACAAGCCTGTCCAGCCGAGGCCCCGCAGCCCCCAGTCCCTGCACTGCACGGCAGCCCCTCTGTGAGATCACTGAACAGCCTTCTGTCTGCACTCTGTGAATTATGACTCCCTTCTCAGTGATTCGCAGGAGTGGAAGACACTCATGGACACAGGGGACTCTCACTGTAAATACAGGCACCTCCTGCCCTCTAGGACCGGCCGGAACCAGAAGGCGCACGCATGAGAGTCGATGGCAGAGACGGGCGCAGGCGCAGCCCAGGGCCGCGGTGAGTCCTGGGCACGGCGCGCTGGCGCAGAAGGGGCTCCGGGCACCCCGCGGCAGCCTCTCCATCTTAATCGACGTCTCCTCTGCCCCACACCTCGGGGTGAGGCGCCACTCCAGAGGGACGACACCACTGCGTGCTGGGCGAAGGACATCCTGTTACGCAAGTCCTTGTGCTGGAAACGCATCTGGACTCAGGACGCCCTGTCGCGCTGCTTGCCTTGGGCACCAGTTCGGGCCCCTCTAAAACACCCCTTGTTCCCCGCTTCAGGTTCAGCACAGAATCAAGACTCTCGCTGCCAGCTCAGGCGTGAGGAAAAACTACCCACAGAAAAGAGGTCCCAGGTCCAGGACCAGCCCCCCCACACACACCTGCTCTCATCCAATCAGGGGCTACGGAGGCCTCAAGGAGGCAACTCAGAAAGGGTCATCCCTGCTCCAGAGATGAATGGAGGCTTTTGTGCTGAACCTTCAACCCAGCTCTGCTTCGGCTCAGGTTTCCCACCCCACTCTCTCCCCTACCCCTCCCCCCCCACCTTCATACACAGCACAAGTCTCATTGCATCCTGGAGGACTTGTGGATACAGTTGTACTACTAAAATCGTGACATCTTGTAGTAACATTAAGTAGAATTTTTTAAAACTAGGATTAGAGGGTCGGGGATTTAGCTCAGTGATTCTGGTGTCTGCCTGGCAACCGCAAGGTCCCAAGTTTGATCCCTGGTACCACACACCACAGTCCCTGGCATGGTGGCTCATGCCTGTAACCCCAGCACTCTGGGAGGCAGAGGCAGGAGGACTGCTATGAGTTTGAGGCTGGCCTAGGCTACGTAGTGACTTCAGGGCCAGTCTGAACTACAAAGTGAGAACTTGTCTCAAAAAAAAAAAAAAATCTAGGGTTAGCAGCATAGTTCAGTGGTGAGGATTTCCCTAAGACACGCAAGTCCCTGTATTCTGTCCTTGGGAAAATGAACATAATATGCAGTGATTCATTTTAGGAAAAATGTAGTCAAGTAGTTTACTTAATATATGAATCACTCTATGTATTATTTCATTCTGTATGATAGATTTTTATTTAAATTATATTTTATAGCCTTCAAATGCATGTGCAATTGTATTCTAATATGTGATCTAAATTAGTGTCTAGGAATGAACATCATTAACTGGAGTATATCTAAATTCAGTGTGAACTCCCAAGAAAAAAAACTGCTGTTTGGTCCCCTCTTAGCCAACCCACCCCCGGTCACATACATGTATAAAAGGAAGAGAGTAAAGGAGCGGTGTTCAGGGCAAGTAGCCCGAACCACCATGACAGTTCAACACCAGGGAGAGGAAAGGCCAGGAGAAGCTTTCCAGCTCCCACAATGACCAGAGATACCTGAAATAACTAGGACCCCATGTGACAAACTTGAGTGACAGCTAATTGATGTCGGCCTTTGCTGTGTATTTGATATATTTTAGAACTAGGATGTGTTTTAAGAGTACTAGTTAAGTTGTGAAATGGATCACAGTACAGGACTACCAGACACAGATCAGATCAGATCTGACAGCAGAGTTGGCCATCGACATGAAGCCCCTGGCTCAGTCACTAGCCAAACCTCGTTTGTCATTCTGCTTTCCGAATTGCGATCAGGAGGGTATCACAGCTAGAACCGCTCTTTCTCTAAAATCTGCTCTTTTCTTCCTTAGATATAGAAACTCTGATTGTTGCTAAGAACAAAGCCACCTAGAGTAAAAGCATTTTCTACCTCACCTTGTAACTAGTTACAACCACATGACCCAGTTTGGCCAGTGGGCTGCACGCGGGTCCCCAAAGTGAAGAGTGAGCCAGTATTTGCCCGTCATTATTATTGTGAGAAGGAGGAATAGTGCCTCGGGCTGCTGTCCTATCCTAGGCAGTAAGCTGGCATCTCAAAAACCAAGAAGAGGGGGCACACAGGGGCCCACTGTGATCATCACAGTGCTACAAGTCCTGGACCCAATACATTGTTTGCTGAACAAGAAAAGCTTGTCTATCTTTATACAACCACTATGTTTAGGAGGTCTGAGGTTATACGTCACATGTCAGTGCATCTAGTCATAATAAAAATAGTCAAAAATCCCAACACATGCACAGTGAGCCACACTGAAAGATGATATTGTTTTAACTTAAAATCTTTGAAAGAGGAAGCAATCACAGATACACACTCAGCAAGGCACTTAATCAGAGCAAAGTATACTTTCTTCAACAGAGGTGAAGGAATTCCAAAGTAAGGTCATTACAATGTTCCATGAAGGATGGTTTGTTTGCATCTGGATATATAGATGATAATATTGTAGAAATTAATAAAATATTTGTGTTATCTTGGTGCATTACTTATTATTTTACAGATCAATTTTTCATGCTAGATGAGAAAATGTTGAAAATATTGC
The DNA here is from genome assembly GCA_004025085.1 of Thryonomys swinderianus. Classification (NCBI taxonomy): domain Eukaryota; kingdom Metazoa; phylum Chordata; class Mammalia; order Rodentia; family Thryonomyidae; genus Thryonomys; species Thryonomys swinderianus. The sequence continues at coordinate 17,418 of PVIC010024638.1, forward strand.
TAGTTGACAAGGTTTTGTCCATGATGAATGCTCAAAAAATATTTTTGAGTTAATGAAAGTTCTGATTACATTATATATTTTATCATAAAATTTGTTATAATTTTACTATAAAATGACATGATCCAAAGAGAGCTGAAATCAACTAGATTAGTCAGAGTTCAGCCAACTTCTCCTTCTGATCCTGCATTGCACATCCAAAAGTCTTACCTATGAAGAACTAAATGTTATATTCCAGCAGAACTTTCAGCAAGAAGCATAGTCTATAGTAGTTGAAGGAAATATTTATACTTCATAACTAATCCTGATTGAAAACCTGGACTGAACTAAACAGTGATGAGGAATGCTAAAGGATCAGTGAAAACAACTTATTATTTTAGAAAACTTTATTTTCCTTTATAATTTGTTTTAAATTTATTATATAACTAAAATATGTTGGTACCTATGTTACAGTATCTGTGCTAAGCTCCTTTAATAAGCTATTCTTCTTTTTATGCAAGGAACACATTCACACATGGAACAGGCTTGCTTATTTCCTCATCCATGGTGGGTTAACCCTCCCATGGATTCATGTGATAAACAATAACGGGGGGCCTGTTGGAAATCCATGAATTTTCCTAAGTCTCACGAAAATTATACAACTAAAAATGTTTCCTTCTGAGAAGGAGACTAGCAAATGTAAACCTAGAGAGGAGTTAAAAATACTCTGTATACCAAATTCCCCTGGCAAATGTCAGAACATGGTTAATTAATTTATAGGAAATAATTTCACTGGGACAATATTTCCATTTAATGGCAGCATTTTGGTAGAAGAGGAGGTACTAAAGTGAAGCCACAGAAGCTACAGAACACCAAAGAACTGAGGAGTTACAGAACACAAATGTAGATAATTATTTAAGAAATTGAACTATAAAAGGACAAGTGAAATTACAGAGGAGCAGAAAGATCTGGGGTCAACACTTGGGATTACTTTTTGTATTTTTATTCTGAGATGAATTTTCTTCTACATTCATTTAGAAGTGCATAACCATGATTTCAAAGGGTGGGGGGGGAGAAAAAGAAATGAAGAAAAAGAAAGGAAAGGACGGAGGATATAAATTAGTGCTGAGCATTTACATCAGGTGCCCGTGGATTTCATCTTCATAACAAACCTTGTGTTTCAGATGATGTTAAGCTGAGTTTGAGAGAGAAAAGCCAGTGGCAGAAATAGATTTCAAGGTTGAGTCTATCTGGCCACCTGGTAGGCCATGCTTCTGAATGTCCTGTCTTTACCTCTTGAGAGTAAAGCCCCCGAGGACTCATACTCAGGCTTTTCAGAACTGGAATTGAGAAAAAGATACCATTAACATCTGGCATTTACCCATCTGAACCATTTCTAAAGAGCTAAACTGGGACGAGGGGTGATTTAGGTTAGACGGAGGCTGCACACTCTCAGAGACGTACAAAACCACGATCAGGTACATGGGGCGGCGCTCCCGCCGGCCTTCCGAACATCGCGCCCCTTCCGTCAGATCCCACACCAACGCTTACTGTGCACGGGGCAGCCCCTCGGCATTTGTCACATTCCTGCAACAGAGGGGAAGTCTGCACAGACAAAAACTATTAACACATCCAGCAGACTCATTTACTTGTACATTTCTGGGCTGTTTCTTGGCCCCTGCTGAAGGTACCCCTGAGACGTCTCAACCGACACAATGAAAAGTGAAACTACACACGGCAGATTTGTTAAACCAGGCTAGCACATGCAGAAGGAAATATCACCCCAAATAGCATTGCCATTAGCAAACAATATAATATTTATGAAGCGCTCTACTGCTTGGAATACCCTCTTGTAACCAGTAAAGATTAGGAGTTAAAGGCCATAGGAAACATGAATTTTCCTTTTGCAAATAGAGACAGGGAGCTCTTTATAGTTTTGCATGAGTTGAAATGGTGTAGTGCGTGTGCTCTCGGAGATAGATCATTTCCACGTCTCAGCACCGTGTCACTCCACCTCAGGTCCCGCAGGAGGTGTCTTTCTGCTTCTCACTCTCAGGGTCTGCCTATGACCTACACGCAAATCCCCTTTTAGAAAGTAGACACAGTTGGAAGCAAATGAGGCTGAGTTGCCTTGAGAACATGTATTGCACAGCCCACAGGACCTCCTGAGGAAGCTCCTGGCCCTGCCTGGCCCTGCGTGGTGTCTCCCTCTTCGTGGGCTTAGGAATGAATGGCCGAATCAGCAGAGGGACAGAGAGCATGCCACTGGGGGTGGACAGGAGACGATCGCTAGAGTCACAATCAGTAGACCTGCATTCTGGCTGGGCCAGTTTATAAAATCACACCACTTGAGTTTACTGTGTCCTCATTACTGTCTGAGTGCAAAGATGGGCCACTTCTGTGCAACACATTCCTTGCAGGCCTTACAGTTGGTGACTAATGAGCACTGGTGTAAAACACTCAGGCTCCCTGCTCCTGCATGTGGAGTAAATCTGAAGTGGTCCGTTTGCTTTTCTTATTTCAAACAGCACACATCTAGCCATCCAGGTTCTTCCTTGAGCTACAACTCTGAACATCTACCAAGCCATAGGAGTCTGCCTGGGCATCTCCCAAGCTCTGAGCACCTCCTACTTCACTTCCAAAACTGGATTCTCATGTCTTCCTTCCTTAATGCTTTCAATCTTAATGCCCAGGTGCTCCACCTGCCCACCCAGGCTAGAAACTCAGGACTCATTCTTTCCCTTCCCCTTTCCTCAACCTATGTGGTCAACTACTCCAGCAGGTAAAGGCTGCAGACATTGTCTCCTAAGCTATCTCTACATCAGTCCTCTTCCTCTTCATCCTATCATTCACTCGGGAAATTGACTTTTAACACTCTTACCCACCACTCGATTAAGTCTGAATGGCCTACAGTTTGGGTGGCTCCTCCTTCATGCACAAAAATCATTTTAAGCATCATTACCTGTTTCTTCAAGAAGGGTAGGAACTATGGCATGCTTGCTGTAATAAGTACAATGTCAACTTCAAGATATCCAGTAAATTATAGGGAGCAAATATTTCTTGAATGGCACTAAACTTTGCCCAGTTTACCCCATGAAAGTGTAACCAGGGGTTCATCTTGGCATTGGGCTCAAATCCACAGGCTGTCCAAGTCAATGACTCAATCCAGGCTATGCTCCAGGCTGTTATTTTGATGGTAGTATGGACAAAGGAACTCTCTCAATGATGTCTTAGCCTGACTGATCACAGTGTACAGTTGTGTGTGTGTTTGCTTCATTGTCTTTTAACCTACTATCCACAAATGGCCAGAATCTTCTAGACCCATGCACAGAATATTGACTGTCTCCTAAGACCTCTAAGGAAGCCCTTCATGTTGAAGGAGGACCCTGCTGTCCCTGAGGGTCTAGCTTGACGATGGTGGTGGAGGCATTCATGATGCCCTGCAATACATTTTTTAACTCATTGAAAATAGCGATATGAGGGCAAGGATTTAGCTCAAGTGGTACCTCGCCTACCTTGGAAGCACAAGAGCATGAATACAATAACCAGAACACCAAAAAAAAAAAAAGTAATGTGAGTTGATTGGGGGATGTAAAGAGAAATTAATAGATGACTGCTCTTGTGATAAATCAAGTAGGACAAAAGGCTAATGATGGAATTCATGAGGTGTGCTCAGAAAATATAGAATATATATGAAGAGTGTGTAAATAATTTTTTAGATTATTATAATTAAAGACATATTTCCACTAAGTCCTCTCAAAATAGCCTCAATTTAAACACACTTATCATTGCTGCTGCTCATTTCATGATGCATTTCTAGAAGTCCTCTTTCATAAATTGTGATTTAAAAAAATAGTGAATATAGCTGCCTGGTGTCCTCTGATGGAAAAACAGACCCATAGACTCATGAGAGTGCATCCTCTACCTTTACAATCAGATTTACCATCATGTGATTTCTGGCTCTTCTATAAAATCAAAGTGGCAATGAACGATAAAACTGAAGACACCGAGGCAGCCAGGATAGAGCAACTGAAGACACAACCTGAAGGAACACTTCTAACACAGCTCCAGAAAGTGGAGAAAAGGGTGGGATAAATAGGTCAATGCAAGGGGAGGACTCTGAGAGGGACTATAGATGCTGCATCTTTTACAGTAATAAGTATATTTTTTAAAAACTAACGATTGAGCTGGAGATTTAGCTCAGTGGTTCCAGCACCTGCCTCACAAGCGCAAGGCCCTGAGTTCGATCCCAGTAACCACATACAATGCTGGGCATGGAGACTCACGCCCACTAGCCATCAATACCACATACCACAGTGCCGGGCGTGGTGGCTCACGCCTGTAATCCCAGCACTCGGGAGGCAGAGGCAGGAGGATTGCTTAGTTCAAGGTTTACCTGGGCTACATAGTGAGCTCAGGGCCAGCCTGAACTACAAAGCAAGATCCTGTCTCAAAAAACAAACAAACAAAAAAAAAAAACTAGTGATTCACTAGGAATTCTGACCATACATTGTATATGATAAATATATTGTTGTTTAAAATGCTCTGCACATTTCTTTTTGTCTGCGAAGGTTGATGGTAAATGTTGAGGAAAGTAAAAAAGCATTCATGACAGTGCTGACATCTCTCAAATGGAAACGAATGGTGAGAAGAGACGGGACCGGAGGTTGACCACATTCTCTTCGCATAGCAAAGTCCACTTCTGCTTCAGTGCCCAACCCCAGCCACCGGCCCAGTGAGGCTGGCCACTGCTGGCCCCAGCTCATTCTGTGTCAGACACAAATGCTCTAGGAATCAAAACAGTCTGTTCCGGATCACATCAATGGTTGAGCGTTTACTGTGTGTGTAAAGCAGGGCCGAGAGCTTGTCCCAGTTGAATCCTTTTGTTATTCTTGAAACAGGAAGTTGAACTTCCCCACCTGCAAATGAAATTAGAAACCTCTTCTCCCCAACCCCAAAAAGACTGGGAAATAAAGGTGGCTTTTGATTAGGAAAACTTTTCTTCAGGAATAAAATATCCTTTTCTTCTTTCTTGACTACTTGGCAAGAGCATCAGCTTTCTCCAGAAATGTTGAAAAGTTATGTGAGAAAACTTTAGGATTGCTCATTAAGAGAAAAATCACATAGTGGTAAAGAGAGAAAAAAAAAAGGTTGTGCTGTTTTGTTTTCCAATCTTCTTGATATTTTGGATTTTAAGAGTTTTCTTCCAAAAATACTCCCCAGGTCAATGTACCTATTCTCCACGTTCTCAACCATGGGGGCTTCTCATAACTTTGCAAAGAGAAGGCACTTGTTTGTCTGGCCCAAGGTGTACACTGACTCTTTCATGGAAATACATCTTTCTACTCCTGTGGCCAAGTACCTTGCCGTTATGGCCACATGTTTGTTCAAGTGGTGAGGAAATATTAAATATCACGCCTCCTCAGCAGAGAGGGGACAGTAATTATCAACAGATGGCAGCAGTGGGGGACTGAGAGGGCAGAAGAGTCCTCTGTGTGGGGGCTGGTCCTGATCCCAGGCAACTCAGTGGGCTCCATCCTGGGTAGAGAGGGGGAGGTCGGCTACCATCCCTCACCCCACTTTTCACATTATCTTAACCTTTCCAAGGCATCCATCCTTAACGAGGAATTCCAGACTCCCTCGGAAGTGGTAAGAAGTTGAACTATGTGACAGGATCACTTAGCTGTCCTGAGGAGTGGGTGTGAGTGTTCTGGGAAAGGCTCATGATGCCACTTCTCTGAACAGAATTCAGTTCAGCAGTTCACACCCAATCCAGGGCTGGCTCTTTTCACACAGGAGAAAAGGAACATAGGAATACAGAGGCAAGAGGATATTAGCCTGAACCTTGAGGAATTTACATCCAAAGAGGAAGACAATTGCTTATCAAACAAAATTCTAAAGGCAGACATAAAAATATTGTCTGAGGTACAGCAGCAACACCTCTTATAGAGGCAGGAAGATTGTATGGAGAGCAGAAGGTTAAGCAACTGTATATGCTTTGGAAAGAAAAAGAAATCGCATGTATATAAGGGGTAAGGGGTGGTAAGTGGGTAGGGATATGGGTAAAAATGAGAATTAACTTGTGTCATATACTGGTACAAATTCCCCAATGTTGAGTGTGATTGTGAACTGTATATAAAGAATTCGATTTTTTTTTAAAAAAGTCTTAAGAAGAGGTAATACCTTCTAGGAGCTTGTAAGAACACTTCTGTTCTCAAAATACACCAAATAATGGGCTTGCCTGGGCACTATAGTGAGCTCAGGGCCAGCCTGAACTACAAAGCGACACCCTGTCTCAAATAAAAGCAAAAAAAAAAAAAAAAAAAAGGAAAAAAAATACACCAAATAATGTATAGTCAGTCCTGAAAGGTACAGACAAGAACTCTGCCCTAATGCATCTTCTCATGGTGGGAAGAATGGAAAGGAGAATTCTCGTCACAGGCTCAGAGCAAGAGAAAGTTTGACAAAGGCACTGAGTTTGCCATAGTGGAGAAAGGATGTTGGGTGAATCCAATAGCTCTTTCTTTGGAACATGAATTTATTAAACCAATATTTAAGCCAGAGCAGCAGCAAAGGCCCTGAACAGGGATGGCAGAGTCTTAGCCTTCATGGAGTTTATTGAGCAACATCATGGATGTTGAAGACAATATTTATTATGCAGAGATTTCGCCAGATGCTTGTCAAAGCTAAGACCTTATTCATAATAGGTGGCTTCAATGCATGACAAAGTAATATTGAATTTTTTCTCCTTTAGATGATAGAAATTAGGCAGACATGTGAAAGAGGCAGAGTAGCATAGATGAAGAAGCCTGCAGATATCCACCGCCCCCCCCCCCAGGTTTAAAATCACTGCTAGAGAAAAGTGAAAATAGAGATTTCCATTGTGGTCCTCGTATCAATGAGATACTCTGCATAAAACATTTAAATGAAAAGAAAATAAATGCTACAAATAGCACTGTAATCTCTGTATATTCCTTTCTAATCCTAGTGTCCTCCCTCTCTGAAATCAGTAAATTGTTTCTATTTTCACATTTCACATTAAACTTGTATAATTTTCTAACAAGTCTAAAATTATCAACTGTTTCCATCCTCCTTCAAAAAAGTTAGAGAACTCCCTGTGTTTTAACTACTCATTTCAAGCCAAGAAAGTGATCATTTACTTTTGTTTGTTATCTAGACATTTAGTTTTGTTAGTTCCTTTTTATATATTTTTCATCTTATTGCATATAAATTTTTTTCTATCCTTGTTATTTCAATATTGGTTTACCTTTCTTTTCTTTTGATGCCTTCATAGTCCTTCAAGTAGGAGTCATGGAAGGACAAGCTCCTTGAACTTTTTTTTTTTTTGAGACAGGGTCTTGCTTTGTAGTTCAGGCTGGTCCTCAGCTCACTTGTAGCCCAGGCAAGCATCAAACTCAGCCTCCCGAGTGCTGGGATTACAGGTGTGAGCCATCACGCCCAGCCTTTGAACTTTTAATATTTTTAATTTCACACTCCCTCTTGTAAGTACTTTACCTGGGTATAAAATTATCATTGAGAGTTATTATTACTTTTAACTTTGAAAATTTTATTCTATTGTCTTCTGGCATGTACTCTGACAATGATAGTATATGTCTACATCTCTTTATTACTGTGTTCTTTCTTGTAGCTTTATAGCTTAATTATTTAAAGTTAATATCCTATAACTTTCATAAGACAATTTTGGTTTAGTTTGTTTTTATTTCTCTGACTCAGTTCTCTCAAGCCTGAGAAATTTATATCCATTATACTTTCAAAAAATCTCTTCTAGATAATTTTCATAATATTTATTTTTCATAGCTTTTTCAAAATAAATTAGTGTTATCTTCAAATCTGTTTGTTGTCTTTGTGCAGTCTGCAGTTGGCTTCACTGAGTGATTTGTTTCTGTAATTATATTCTTCATTTCCAAACTACTTTTTGATAATTTTTATAAATACTTGTCCTCACATAACAGATACGCTGTGTTTAAAATATGCACCTAGTGTCACCCTTTCATAGTTGCAGAAGTCTGTTTTTACTGTTGCCTCATTCCGAGTTCATGTGCCACACTGTGTCTGACTACCGGTGCCTTGCCTGCCTCCTGGCCTCTGGGGAATCCCAAGGATATACACTGTCCCCACATCTTCCTTTTCTGACCACAGGACATTCATCCCACTTTTGTATCACAGTGGGGTTTTCTCCCTGCCGTTACACTGTGCCTGGCATTTCTGTCTGGGAAGCAGCAGGGTTGAGAAGCCTCTGGTATCATCTTTCTTACCAGCTCATGCTAATGGTTCACTCCCTCTTCAAAAGACACTTGCTTACTTACCCAGGCATGGTGCCAAATACCTGTAATCTTAGCACTCTGGTAGGACAGAGTAGAAGGATTACAGGTTTGATCCCATCTTGAGCATCTCAGTGACTCAGCAAGACCCTGTAATAAAATAAACTGGAAGGGAAGGGAAGGGAAGGGAAGGCAAAGGAG